>JAGFPH010000498.1:111830-152602 GCA_018207615.1 Philaenus spumarius
CATTCATACTAAAACTAGTTTTAAGGTTTCTTTAATTTAAGATGTTTCTTCGTTGAGATCCTGTTTATTTTGTTGCACAATTGTTTAAACCAATCTTGACTCCAACTTTCTGCAATCATGTAACAACAGTCTTCACAACACTGAGTATTTGGTCAAGAGTATTTTACAGAGCAATTGCTGTCGGCAGTGTCATTTGGAGCATCCTGGTCTACAGATCGCAATTTTTCTATTTTATTCAAATTGGACAATGAAATGAAATATTTAAAAGATTCTTATTGCAAAGTCAAGTCTTGGAAATTGTTTCAAAGACTTTTTGAAATTTCAATTACCTAAATAAAAACCAAACTGTTTCTAAATTATTATTACATCTAACGTTAACTCTGACGTAAAGTGAATTTCATGTTTGCTCCAACAAGCTTATACGTAACTTGTGTTTTTATTTGTTAAATAATAACAAGATGTAAGTTGCTTGTTATAGTACTGTATTGGAATGTTTTTTATACTTTAGTGAAAATTATACAAATGTGTATTCAGACAAAAGCTGTATAGAGTAACTTCTGTCTGATCAGTACTTGATCATCGTAGCTACTAGGGGACTACCCGAACTGATATAGAGCCTAGATTTCCTATAATATATTATTAGGAAATAAATTTTGTTGTTTTAACATTAACATTTAGGTTTTATTTGCAGGGTCTGAATTACATTGCTGGCCTTTTATTGTTGGTAACAAAGAATGAGGAAATGGTGTTTTGGTTATTAAAAGTGTTGGTTGAAAGATTGTTGCCAGATTATTATAGTCGTACAATGGACGGAGTTATCACCGACATAGATGTACTTGCGGAACTTGTCAGGTAAATCTAGAAGTGTAAAGGCCTGTACAAGGGATAAGGGATGTTTTGAAGTTCTTCAAACCACATAACACTTAACAACAACTAAACAAAACATTTATACACACCATACTTCATTTATATCTAATCTTATACTTACTTCCATCTTCTCCTAGGATTATTGTTATGTACGTCGCTTTCTTAGCCATACTTTTTACTTTCCGAAACCGATTGACGCGATTCTTTCTCACATCTTCTCACCACCATTCAATGCAGAAATGGGTATTCTAGGACCTCTACCTAATAGAGTGTGTGCCATATCGTATACCGACCACATTCATTCTGAAAAATTACACCTTCTAAATGTATTACAACAGAATAGCTATCGAAAGTCTAACATTATACAGGCACTACAAAGACAAGCACAACCTAAGCGGAAAGAAAAAGAAATCAACAATTCCGAAAAAGAAAAATTAGCCTTCTTAACATACATTCAAGGAAATATTGAAAAAAATTGCAGATTATTAAGAAAACATAGTGTGAAAACAATTTTCAAACCACCAACCAAAATCAGACAGCTTTTAATCTGGCTCCCTTTACTCACCTCAGGAATTTATCATGTCTATTGCAGTTGTGGTAGATGTTATGTAGGGGACACAGAGATTATTTCAACTAGGGTAAAGGAACATATAAGATGCATAAAAAAATCTGAAACAGAAATTTCAGCTATAGCCAACCATTCCACCACGACATCCACACGCAATAGAATTTGACAATGTAAAAGTATTAGCTAACTCATCAAATTATTACGAAAGGAAAAGTTTAGAGGCAATAGAAATAAGAAAACATAAAGACAACTTTAATAAACACCAAGGGTTAACTTAGTAACACTTGGAAACCCGTTATTTCAAAAATAAAAACACAATGCAGCTTAGAATTTTCTAGAAACACCAACTGTCATTACAAACCTATTGGAATTGACATCTTCAAAGAACCCCAGGTAGTTAAACAGCCGCCCGATAAAGACGTAAACGGTCCACTCCCAGAACTGTATAACCTCAGGCTTAGGCCTTCTCGCTTCACTTAACATATTTTAAGCCTTGGAAATGGACATCTGTAAAGTGTCCGAAACATCGGCTGTACCAACATGCAGACAATAGTGACGCTGTCAATCTCAGAAGAACAAGTACATAATAATAATGTTTGTGACCGTAGAAGTCTATCTTTCAAAACCAGATATCCATTCGTTTAGCTTCGGAAACCTTCATATAACATATTCAATTATTAATTTCTTCATTATAATATAATATTAATAACTTCTAAATCATTTGATTTATCAATATAAAATAAAAGCAGTTAAAGTATAATATTTCTATATTTATTTTGATATATAATATATGTAAATACAAAATGTTAGCAAATAGGCCTACAATTTTGTACTCCTTATAATTGTACACATTTACCAGCTAAAAATTCTCTCAGCACAATTTCTTAGGTAGGCCTAGATAAAGTTTTGTTGTTTTCAAATAGTATTTTTATAAATGATGTATTTATGATCATGGCCATCCCTAGAAATGTAGGCACCCGGGGCAAGTTTACACTGGGCGCCCCCCTACCGTACTTGGTTGAACTCATTCTATGAACTCGTTTTTATAAATACTATATAGACTAGTAGTCATGAATATTTGGTAAATAAAAATAGAAACAGTAAACAAAAATTTTTGAGTAGGCCTAAATGCAAAAAGAACTTAAAAGATATGTATAATAGTGCATCACATAAAAATTACATTTTAAAATAAAATTATATTTAAATAAAGATTGAATAAAAGCCTATCAAATTGGTACAGGAACAGTTTTTATTGACAGCTTGTGGTGTCGCCCTTGATCCGGCGCTTCGGGGCAGCTTACCACTTGCCCCCTCCCTAGGGACAGCCCTGTTTCTGATGTTTAACGAATTAATCTGCCTGTGATTTTTCTTAATTGTTTACTAGTCTTTTATTGATTTGTGTTTTCCAATGATTATTATTTTAATTCATATGTTATATTTATTACTATATTTTTTTTAATTGTTTTTTATCACGTGTATATTTGTTATAATCTTTAGTTGCCTCATTTTTTATGAAAATAAATGTCTTACTTTTATTATAATTTCAAGTTAATTTTATTTTACATAACCCTTCCAAAATATTATATCAATTATTATTATTATTATTTTTTTTTTTTTTTTTTTGAAAAATTACATTTGATACGGAAACACCTTTGTTTATAAAATAAATTTTAATAAAAGTAGGATCAATTACATTTTCTCAGATGACTTTTTTGTATCCAGCCTGGTTATAAGGGGTTGAAGTTGAATTATATTTCGAGGAAGTAAATTAGAAAAGAATCCAAACAAATTTAAAACCATACCTTGTAGAGAAAAGTTTTTCATCCAATAAAAGAATTTTGTAACTGTTGTTTTATTCATTCTTTTTATTTATGTAAATTTGTAAAAAAATGTGTCAATTTCCACAAGGATCAAAATGAGCAATGTTTATGAAAAGAATTAATTTTTTTAGAATGTAGTGATTGATCCGGATTATTAACGGAACTTGTCAACTGACCATAGAAATATTTATGGTTAATCATAATTAAAAATGGTAATGGTGTTGAAAAAGCCAATAGGACCTTCTTCTCAGCAAGTCAACTCCTCACCCAGATAAGTCAGCTTTGACGAAAAATAAATATAACTAATAAGATCCTGACTAAGGGATAGACTGAATTAGCATCATAAGGAGTCGAACACAGTAATACAGTTTACTGTCTACATATAACGTTGTTAGTAAAAAATGGAAGAAGAGATCTCCGAACCATTAGGCCTAACACTATTTATACTATACAAGTAACTCACATTACACGAAAACTTGTGTTAATCACGATGACCAAAGTGAAGTGAGACATCACTCAAGCTGGATTCACTATTTTTTTTACTTTATCTGCATGATAAGGTTCCAACAAACTCCCTACTGGTTTAGCTATACAATTAGAAAGAAATATCAACTCCACTTACATTGTTCGCAATAAGTCATGGCTCTTCTTACATTTAATACTGGTTCGGAGTCTATATTGTTCGATATCATTTAAGCTTTACTGTAATGTGGTGTATAGAAAGGATGATTACATGAACATATGCCAAAATCAATTAGTAAAAATTTACCTTTCACTGCATTTTTTTATTAATTACATTTTAACTTGAGAAAAATATAAGTATAAAAGAAACTGCAATTTATAATTATATACGTTACAAGGCTAACCTGATATTTGTATATTAGAATTAGAAATTGTATATTAGAAAATTTCAATAACAAAGTCAATATCCATACAGATTTATTCCGCTTTCATGTTAAATAAAACAACATTGTGAACATTTGTTTCAGAACTTGCTTCTCAATGTGGGATTAGTCTAAAACCAGTTATATTGGATGTACTCATAAATATACTTTAGAAGAAACCTATAATAGTAGTATACCGTGTATTGTTTGTTAGTTTTAATTAGGACAGCATGCTGGCTGTACTATAACCATTACATTTATTTAAAATTTGTGTTGGAAAAAGCAGTAAAGCATTTTCAATGATTGTTAAAGGTTACGTTTACCTGATGTACATAGACATATAGAAACATTAGGCATGCCTTGGGCCGTGATTGCTACAAAATGGTTTATCTGTCTATATGTTGACATCCTGCCAATAGAGGTTTGTATCTTTGTTATTTCACTGTTGTAATAAAGTCTTTTAAATAATTTTGTACACATCCTCTAAGATATAAAACACCTTTTGTATAAGTAAAAATTAGTGCCATAATTTGGTTCTGTGATTCAATTCAATAAATAGGACCTGAAAATAAGATAACTACATATCGTGTTATATGTTGATGAAAAAGGCAAGTACAGTATAAACAATTCAATTACTTTATATGTATATCACTTGGTATAAAAAATATCACAAATCACTTGTATATCACTTAATCCGTCAAAAATTTATGAATTGATCGAAGACATAGAATTATTTTAGTAGCGCAACACATTCTTTCATCAGAACAGTTATTTCGTTAATACGTAAGCTAAAACTATGCTTATGTAGAATATCATAAAACATTTAAATTTAACTAATATGCTTACAGGGATTTATAAAAATTCTTTGACAGAATAGTAAGCTTCATGTATAATTATTTTGTTTTTATATTTCCACTAAAGTTTTTAACATCCTTTTGCAGCAACATGGAAACTTGAAATACAGTTTTAGACCTAAATATTTAGTACAGTAAAATTAGAACAAAAATACTTAAACTAAAAAATAAAAAACAAAGGTCTGATTGTTGGAAGTTGTTTATTACCCTTTGTGGTAAAAAGTCTCCACAGAAATAGCATCGGGTTTAGGGGTGGGAGGGGTTGGAAGGTGTAAAAACTGTGTGTTTTCTAGGTTTTTTTAAAGTACGTTAAATTCTTCACAAAAATGGTTCTATATGTTTTGTTGCTACGATCAATAGTTTTGGAGATATGGAAGGCTTAAAGTAAGGTATTTTTGTAAGTATGGTTGAAAACATGTTTAAATTAACAATTTCTCAACGACTTGCTGTATATAATTACCATTATGGGGTAATTAAGATAAGATAGTTCAGCAGACATGTGGTTGAGTGTTTGATGGGCTCTTTTCTCTAAATGTGGTAAAAAGTCTCCACCGAAATACCGTCGGGTTTTGGGTTGGGAGGGGGTGGAAGGTGTAAAAACTGTGTTTCGAGGTTTTTTTGCAAATATCTCGTAAACTCTTCACTTTAGAGCTTTGTTTGTTCAATAACTTTTTAAAGTAAGTTAAATTCTCTACAAAAATTGTTTTATACGTTTTTGGGCGCATTATAGTTTGGAAGATATGGAGGGGGTAAAGTAAGGTATTTCTGTAGGTATGGTTGAAAACATGTTTAAATTAACAATTTCTCGTCGATTTACCACAATTAACATTGGGGAGTTGTTATGATAAATGCAGTTCAGCAGTCATGTGGTTGAGTGTTTGTTGAGGCCTTAGTGGTGCTTAGTGTTTATTAGGGATGTGTCGATACCAGATTTTTCGATTCTCGATACCGATACCGATACTTTGAAAAATCGATTCTCGATTCCCGATACCGATACCTAAAAAAAAAAACAACGAAAAAAATAAATAAAATGACGAATGTCCGCAAAGAATACGACGTCCGAATATTATTAGCGCTAATTTTAAAAAACGCCGGGTTAAAAATAACTTAAGTACCACAGTAAATGCCCGCAAAAATTCGATGCCCGAATAAAATTAGTACCAATTTTATGAACTACTATTGGTGAAATGTTATTAAAAATAAAATGATGAATGTCCGCAAAAGAATACGACGTCCGAATATTATTAGCTCTAATTTTATAAAACGCAGCATTCAAACGCAATTTAATATACAACAGCTTATGTCCGCGAAAAAACCTACTCCCGAAAACAATCTAATGTCCGCATAAGAAAATACAATTAACCTAGTCCAATGAAAAAGACGTGAGAGTTTCAGTAACGAAATATCAGAATGTGTTGCAATTTAAAATAAAACAAGTTTTTAATTAATCGGAATAATATTTTTTACGACTGACTAGGATTGTGTTACTCGGAATATCAATGTTTTGTTTCTGAACGTTCAATTCGGATAAGTTCAAAAATAAAGGAACTTTAATCATGGAAAATTTGATTCGACGGCGTCCGTTTAGTCCCGTCGAAGTCTGAACAACTTGTTAGAACAAAGTACTGTAATATCAAGTTAATAACGCTGTGTGTAAATACTTATTCAGTTTTAGTGCATTGTTTTATTTATTTTTTTTATTAAATTAAAATATTTCGTCGATTTGTTCGGGTAATTAAATTGTGCAGGCCTACTCACTTACAAAGGGCGGCCAAGCAATAGGCTGAATCAACAGCCGCTGCTGTTCCGTTGAGCGCCCAAACTCCCTGAAGTCTACAACTCGGCTGATTTTGCGAGTAAAAACCTTTAAATTCGGAATTACGTGCACGACGTGCAGTACTGTAATGTACTTATTTATTTACAGTACATTTCCGCTTTCGGATAATCGACACTATACTGAATTAACATATTAATTTGATTAAGTTTAGTTAGTTGAGGATATCTGGAAACTTAACCGGAGTAGGCTAGTCTTTTCAGCAATGACATCGAAGTGTGGCAATATTTTATAATAGACGTTGAAAGTGATGGGCTTTTGTCTGTAATTTAATTTAGCTGAATACTTGTATTTAATTATCTGTACACAACATACTTAATCATTTCAGTATTCAAATTAAATCTTATACTTTACTCTTAAATTCTTGTTAAATTCCTTGAATAATAAATAGAACCGATTTGACTCTAGAACCGGGAACCAAAAAAAAATGGAACCGACCCATCTCTAAATAAAAAGTAAAACAAAGGAATTCCGTCCGGACTTCCATAAAAACCATAAATCACGGGTAACGTAAGTCTCAACAAGTTTTACCCGACTTCAAACAAATAAAATTATTACTTTAAAGTTTAAATACTTTTGTTACCGATCTATAAAATGTGTTATTTTTCTTCACAATAGCAATGAATACAGAATACAAATTCATTGACAATAGACACCCTAATTCTATAGACACGATAACAAACGAATCCATAAGTGTTTGACCTTGAGCCTACTCTAGACTTCTTGTGTACAAATAACAGCCTACGCATGAATAAAAATAAAACAATAAGCGTTTACTTATGAAAGGAAACAATTGCCTAAAACATTTTACTGGGGAAAATGTCCACTTACATAAAATTAATAATGTTTTACATTTTCCCTACTGATTGTTGTTAAATGCTGAATTGAGTTAAAATACAGAGAATGCGATTGCAAATACCGGAGATTACATTCACGGAGTCTATAATAGAACGGGCAGTTCTGACAACTGAGTATCTCTTGGTATCGGTAATCGGTATCGAGTTCCGGCTATCGATTCTCGATACCGATACCAAAGCTAAATTATCGGTGGTATCGAGAATCGACCCATCCCTAGTGTTTATGTATGTTTTCAGTTCCCAACCCTGGATCAAATTCAGTCTGGAAGCGCAGATCTCATTCCATATATTTGTACTTTTTGGGGGAAAAAATTTAAAAAAGATTTTGCTGCTCCATTGGTCTTGAGGTAAACTGGCAAAACTCCTTGTTTATATGGGATTAGAGAAGCAGGTGTACAGGATCGGTGGAGTAAGGTTGTCACTCCCTGTAAGGTAGGAGAGGTTTTAGAGGAGGAAGTGGGCCAAAGAGGGGGTATGGGTCTAGTCGTAAATTGTCCAGCGTGGAATCGCTCACAAGCTTTCGGAAATAGACTTTAAGGGGCATCCGAGTGTGCCGCCCAAAGAATTTTTTTTTAATTCAAAGGACTAAAACACATTTGAAATGAAAAATGGGCCTTACCAAGGAAATTAAAACATTTTGAAGTTTTTAGCTGTCAGCTGTTTGAAAGTTCTAACTAGGGGTCAAAGCTCCTTACTAGTCTCACATTTCATATAAATAATCAAAGTAGATTTAGTTTCCATTCTTGTAGATTCGTCAGTTATGATTACAATATTTCCAGAAATGTCTAAAGCCAGTCGAATTGTTCTTCTTTTATTATTTCTTCTGAAACGTGATTTATAATATCTGTGGCACTAAATCTGGAATGCAATCTAACAAATATATACACGCCATTTAGCTTTAGGTAAAAATAATCCGAAATGGCTTATCATTTTTCGCTAGGTAGTATGGTTACCTAAAGATTTTCGTAGTCGTTTTCAGGTGAGATGAATTGATTCTGATTTCGCCTTTGCAGTTATGTGGTCACTCCAACTTCGATTGTTTAGTAAAAATATTTTTTTTCAAAGAAGTAAGCTGGTAAGTAACAGCAAAATAATGCCATTCTTTTGTAATCGCTGTGCCCTCCTTTTTAAAAAACACCGTGATGGGAAACTTCCATGCATACCGTACAGCCTAATTTACCATTTCGGCTATCGAGCCAAGGAAACAAATCTTTATTTCGAACCCACATTTCCCTACGCCATATAGAGGGCTAATTTGTTGGGTATATATTACTGTCCGGTTCAAAGTTTAATTCAATATCGTCGCATCCACAGATAGGTAGGTCGGTAGATGTCAGTATTCAGTTTTATGGTAAGCCTACATGTTTCACTTTCTGAAGGTACCGAAACATTAGAGTCTCGTTCCGAGGTGTAGATCTCACTTTTATGTTGATTAAAAGAGGACATTCATGTTTTTTGCGTCTTCACCATGGTAATAACCAGTTAAATATAAAGAGTACACTTGTACCTTTTAAAAACTGTATGCCACTTAAACCAACAAACTATATGCTTATTTGAAAATTTCAATTAAAGAACTGCACCATACATAAACAACTGTCGGTTGATTTCAACTATCAAGTTACAAGACAATAGTCTTCGGCTGCAACAAAGGGAGAAGAATCATGAAGTGCCGACAGATGAAAGTAAGATATCTGAGGCAAGGCCAACTTTGCTCCCCCTCCACGTTCAACTAATACCCGCCCTTTTTCAGTACCTATTCAAAGGTAATTAATTTGACTATTATTAAATACAACCAATAAGTTAATTTGCAAGTGAACAAAATAAAAATTTTAAAATCTGTTTTAAATTTGTGTCGTAAAATTTTGGAACGTCAGTCCCCCGTGTTAGTGTCCCACTACACCCATGAGAGGGGGTTTGTGTGGTGCACCCCCACCATAATACCAAAAACGTATAGAACCATATTTGTGAAAAATTTAACTACCTCAAACAGTTATTAAACAAACCAAGCTCTAAAGTGAAGGGTTTACGAGATATTTGCAAAAAAAACTCGAAAACACACAGTTTTTACACATTCCACACCCTCCCACCCCAAAACCCGATGCTATTTCGGTGGAGACTTTTTACCACCACATGTAGAGCAAAGGGTTCATCAAACACTCAACCACATGTCTGCTGAACTGTATTATCAAAACATACCACTTAATGTTAATTGTATGGAAACTCATCGAGAAATTGTTAATTTAAACACGTTTTCAACCATACCTTCAAAAATACCTTACTTTACCCTCTCCATACCTCCAAAACTATTGATCGTAACAAAAAAACGTATAAAAAAGAACCATTTTTGTGGAGAATTTAATGTTCTTTAAAGAGTTATAGAACAAACTAAGCTCTAAAATTAAAGGTTTACGAGATATTTGCAAAAAATCTAAAAAACACAGTTTTTACACCTTCCATCCCCTCCCACCTCCAAATGCTATTTTGTTGGAGACTTTTTGCCACATTTAAAGCAAAGAGTAATAAACAACTTCCTACTTTGTTTTTTTTTTATTTTCCAGTTTAGGTCTTATTTGACTGTACTAATTGGGGACTTTTTCAAATACATTTAAGTGGTCTTGAGAAAATCCAATTTGTAATTGATTTCTTGTATTATAATTATGATTCTACAAAGAATTTATCTTCATTAGAATAAAGTTTCTTACCTATGTTTATGGTGCGTGACCTCTATTTTTGGTATATAATGACACGTTTCGAGACTTTTATCCCGAAAGAGATCCCGAGGCACAAGATTTCAAATCAAAAGATGCAAATGACAAACATCATTTATTAAACGACTAGTTAAATTTCAACCCTTATATGACACGGCAATAAGTGTTCAAGAAGCCTACGGAAAGAATAGGTTTAAAGTGTGTAAGATAACAGACTGATAGTTGCCATCCGGTAGACAGATAGTGTACACCTAAAATTTAGTTAATTAGGATGTAACATAGTTTTTCCTTATTTTAAAATTTCTTAACGCAAGTTTTTATTTTTTTGGGTGTGTTAAACCATGGTTCAGTCTAGGCCTAACTTAAAATATTATTTTGTACTAAGCTGGACATCTGAATCAACTGTTTTATCTGTTATTTTATTTAATTGGTGGTTGCTATGGTAACGAATATAAATACGTTCAAGAAGTTGGTTCATCAGTCTAGGCCTAACCTAAAATTATGTTTAACTTATTTACCTGCCTGAACGGCAACATACACACATAATTTATGTTTTTGTGCACATTTTTGAATGGTATAAGTTTCATCTTTCAATTGTCGTTTTTTAGTTTTTCATAATGTTGCTTATTTATTGGTATTACAGCTCTTAGACGGTATGGGTTTAACGTCCAACTTGATCCTGTGAATTTGTTCCAACTAAATTTACAAATATTGAAATAAAAAATGTTTTTATCAATATGAAGCTAGCCTATGTTACTCAGAGATAGTGTAGCTTTGTATTAGTAAAACTATTTTTTCAATCGGTTCAGTAGTTCCAGAGATTATCCCCCAAGATGTATAGAATGGTATTCTATACATCTTGATTACCCCCTACATACAAACAAACAAATTTTACCTCTTTGTAGGAAACAGCTAACCACTGTTATTATTAAAGTCAATAAACATATGTAATGGCGCTTACATTTTTGTTAAATATTGAGTATATTGTTTTTATGTTCATTAGATGCTGTAGTTTTCAAAAGTATATAAAGTATATAAAAGTGCTAGTGGATTCGAATGCAATGTTGTGTCAAAATTTAAAATCAATCGGTGAAGAACTTTCGGAGATTATCAATTTTGAACAAACGCACATTTACATTTTTATTTATAAAGATGATAAGTTGTATTTTTATTGTTTCATTCTTTTAAACTAATTTATATTTTTAAATAAATTACATTTTCAGACTGTTTTGAGGATATGGGATTGTTTGTTTTATGAAGGCTCAAAGGTTCTGTTCAGAGTAGGACTTACAATGATAACAAGACACAGGCTATCTTTACTTAAATGTGATGACTTTGGTACAATAGCCGAATGTTTTAAAGAGATCACCAGGGATTCCTTTACCTTGCATTGCCATGACTTCATGCAGGTGTGTTATAGTATTAATGTAATTATTTGTATGTTAAACAATTAAATAGCTTACTTGACCATGCTAACTTAAGGCATCTGTATAAGATTAAGTCCATTGGTAATGTTCTATACCTTATGTTCTCGGTCATATCTTTATAACTTATTGTAACATTTTGTATACCGGTATATCTAAGTAATTTCAACGTTAAAGAGTCCTGGTTAACAAATAAAAATACAATGAAATGTAAGATTCAGTATAAACCTACCAACCTACCAACCTAACTTATATAGCCTAGCCTAGAGCAGTCAAAATTAATATCTTTATAAAGTAACTTCGGGATTTTAAATGAGTAAATTAAACCACAATAAATACACAAATGATAACAATCTTAAGCTAAATTAAATTAAACTTACCGTATAACATAAATAAATCAAATTTTAATCATAAAAATTAGCCTATAAAAACAAAGGCAAGTAAGAACAAAATCATTGTATTTAACCGATATAGATTAAGTTAGTTTTAGTGTAAATTAAATTATAAATTAAGTAGAAGCATTGTGTATAATTTGAATTATAAATGATTACTTGTAAAATTCTAAAAGAAAGTTAGTGTGTTCGATAACCTTAAATACAATCGCGTAAGTAATACAAACTCGATTCACGGCAGAGATGAATGCCATTGTCTAAACTGTGATCTATGAAAAGGAGCAGGATTCAAAAACAGCTGTGATAAATACAATACGATACTGTTATGTGAAAATATAAGATGGATATTTTGGACTTTATTAACAATTCAAAGTGAAATAAACATTTAATACAATTAAAAGTGATACCAAGGACATAAAATATAACGGTAATTGTAAAGTTCGTTATATTTAATAAAACATGTTTAAATACACGCTAAGCAAATGAACACTGCTAACAGAAGTTATGGAGTTAAACTATAAATGGCCGTATCGATTCTTGAAGCGGTAATTGTTTAAATTTATAGGCTTCCTTTTACAGTCCTTTCTGAATACCCATATAATACAGTTGCTTTTTGATGAACAGTAATTAAACCAAATTTATAAGAAGAATTGAATTGACTTAAAGACTTTTGAACTCTAAATAGAAGGAAACTAAAATTAAACATCAGAGTTATAATAAGTAAACCTGTTTGTATCAGTATAGAGTAGAATCTGCAGTCTAGGTAATATTCTACCAATTTTTACCAACCCATATAACAAAGTACCAGAAATTTGATCTTCTAAATTAATAGACTTGAGAACATTTAATTTAACTTCGATTTGGCCATATATATATAATAGTGAACATTTTTTTAATAATAGTAAATTTAGTTTGTAATATTTCTTTGTAGTAGTTTTAAGTATAATATTAAGTGATTGCATATTTAACTAGCCAGGTACTCTTTAACCCGAGAAAGAGAGAGAATATCAATTAAAATTTGTATAGTCATTAGTATATTAAGCCTATACATCAAAGAAAATAATATTGTTTCAGTGCACTAATAAACTTAAAAAAAATAATTGTGTAAAGAGAAAGTAATTTCAACTTAATAAAGTACAAATTTGTTAACCATAAAGAGTGAGTCATTGTAGAAGTTTGGAACAAATAGAATAATAAAACTCATTAATATCACATTATAAGTTTTGACTTCCACAACTAGTGGGGCATTTTTTTAAAGAAAAATATAGCTTTGTTTTATAAATTTGGCTCCACAACGTGTGGCATTTTAAATTTAAAATAATATATAATAAACATATTTTTATAGTATGTGATTTTTTAAAAGAATAATTGTTATATATTTTGGAAGGGTTATGTATTGTAACATTATTTTTTTTTATTGTAGCAGAGGATCTGGTTCTGGTTAAAACATAAAAAGAATAGAGGAAAAAGCGATGAAATAATGAAAGAGCCATGTAGGCTAGTAAACAAACCTTTAAATTAGGTTATCCTCAAAATTGTAATTCAACTAATTAGTAGATAATTGAACATTCAGGACTTTTGGAACTTTGATTAACCAACATAAGTTATTAGAATTAACACTTACACAATTTTTAATAATAATAGTATTAACTGTACTTACGTTGACAAAAAATAAATGTAAAGGCAAAAGATTAATTTCAGTAACCTAGTGACAACAAGTTTCACTATTCTTATTGGGAAAACGATTATAAAATGTAATTAGTTGTTGTATGGAATTGAAATAATTATTTATGTATTAAATAATCTAAATAATATTGTAAAGTGTAAATAATATAGGTTGAGAATTGAATAGTTAACTTTAGTGTGAAAAGATTAGCGTGAATCATATGTTCTGATAAGTCAATCGATATTTCGATAGGTAACCATGTTTGTGACCCGATCGTTAGTGGAAAGACACGAGTGAAAAAACAGAAGTGTATAGATATGGACATTTAAACAAAGTTATAAATAAAAACAATTTTAACAATATATAATTCATCCATTACAACAAATCAAATAAGTATTACAATATTATGGGACAAACTGAATGAAAACATAATACAAGTTTTAGCACCAAATTTAAACAGTCTAGATAGAACTAAAGCTGATTTTAAGGAAATGGTTTTCAATTGTAGGGGCTCAAATTTTAAAATTTCCCAGCATTCGTTGTTGAACTCTTATGGAAGTTATGTAAATGTATATTTGAGTTGAGGATCAAAAGTAAAATATTAAAAAACCAAATATAAGTATAGCAACAGAGGAGACCAATGGGTCGCCGGAATACTATCCCCCGGAAAACTACCCCCCCAAGCAGGTTCCTACGTCATTTTGACGTCAGAGATCGGGGGGGCAGTTTTCCAGTCACGCACACTCAAGTTTCGATATAATTAGAATTAAAAAAAAACTAGAGGACTAACCTAAACTGTTTAGTCACAGTATGTTGCCGATAACAGTATTATTGTAGGAACCTGCTTGGGGGGGTAGTTTTCCGGGGGGTAGTATTCCGGCGACCCGCTTTTGCTAGGGGGGTAGTATTCCAGTCGCAGACACGGCTCCCATATTGGTTAGTTGGCAGATTTCGTGACGTCACGTTTCACCTGGGGGGGTTGTTTTCCGGGGGGTAGTATTCCGCATCCCCAGACCAATCATACAAAAAAAAATATTTGAGCCAGAAAATAAGCTGAATGTTGGTCCAGAAGAAATAACTTATTTTGGATTAATTTAAATATTGAAACGGTATGGTAATGAAGCCTACAAGTGCAGATAATATTCAATTGATATTTAATAACGTTTGGAGAACTGTTTACAGGAAAACAATTTATATAAATATTTGTGTATGATACTTTGGACTTTTAAATTTTATATTTCGGATTGTAAAATTAAATTAATTGAACATTTAGACAAATTTAGAATAGATCATTAGCAGTTAAATTTGTTGGTTAAATTTGTATACTACAGCCAGACCCAGATAACACCCGAGAAAGAGAGATTAGATTGTATTTTTGTTAAATTAATTGAACATTTAGACAAATTTAGAATAGATCATTAGCAGTTAACTTTGTTGGTTAAATTTGTATACTACAGCCAGACCCAGATAACCCCTGAGAAAGAGAGATTAGATTGTATTTTTGTTAAATTAATTGTACTTGTATATATAATACAAGTTGTAATTATAAATGTTATTATCCTGAATAATAAATAAGTCAATAACAATTTGTTAACATTTGAGTTATTGTAATTTTGCTTTCAGTATACTTGAAATAATATTATAAACAAAGTATAAGTTAACTTGTTTGGTACCTGTGAATTAATTGGCAGCATACAGATCATGGCAGCAATCATAGATGAATTATTAATAGATTGATAGAATGTAGATGATCCGTTTCATGTTTTCAAAGTTTTTAATCTCACACCTTAACAAACTGGTAATTCTGTATAAATGAAAATATTGCGTTAAATACAGTCAAAACATACATTTATGTTAATTAGACTACAAAAAGAAACTATAACTGGTGCATTTTTCGTAATTTTTCTGGCAGTAAAAATTAGTTTTACTGGAATTTTAAAATCTGCCTATGTTTTACCATCTACAATAATTTTTTGTGAATATAATAATCAACATTATAAACTCAGTATTGTTTTAATGCTCGGGTATAATCAGACAAATATGCCTTATTGTATGGTTTTGACTTTCTAAATAATTAAATATTTCTCTATTTTCAGGGTATATTTATAACTCCTGGCACGTTAAGGCAATCCAAAATTGAGAGTTTACGTAATAGCATCACAAAAGAACGGAAATTAAAGGAAAATAATAAACGTCAGACGGTGCGGTAACAAAAATAGTCAACCTGAGTTTTTGTCTAGTCAGAATCCTAGCCATTCAATGTAAGTATTTATCATTGTTAGAAATATTAGCTTAGACAAATCTTGACTATGAACACCAAATTGAGATTACTTAAATATATATAAAAAACTATTTCCTTGCTAACATTACTTAACACTTTGAGCCCTGGGCCTTAATACATGGTGCAGCATGGCTCCCTGGGGTTTTTTGTAGTATTTTTTAAAAAAATATGTGTTATTTAACTTAGTTCATAGTATAACATTATATATTATTTTAAAGACAAAAGAATGAACTTTAAGAAATTGTGTATACTTCAAAGGTTTATGTACCAAATAAAATGATTACATAGGTTTAAAAATTATGCAAAATAGTAAAATTAAAGAAGAGCTACTTAGTCCTTTAGTTTAGGTAATTGGCCCACGTAACCATATTACATTTTGAAGCAAACTGGTACACTAAGTTGCACTGTGCAATCTGGGCACCACCAGGGGGTCGAGTGTATTTCCAAATCATCCTCCACTGTGTTCCAATTAGAATAAAACAAAATATGAATGGAATCGCTATTTAGTATTGTCACCCATCTCATTTTACTATAAAGTTTGAAAAATGAATTCTACGGTTAATTTAAAGCATAACTTTAAAATAAACAAAACTAGTGTGAACACAAGTCAAACTTCAGATAACCTCACATTTTCTCCAGTTGTCTTTTCTCCGCTTATTACAAAAATGGTAGTTTTTTTATTTACACACACCAAAATTAACACATTTAAAATATTAAAGTAACTTTTACATCAATAATACACCATTAATATATATAAAAAAAACTAATAAAACATCATCGGAACTATATCAACACACATCTCATTACATCGCTAAGCAGGCAAATTTCGACTGCATACAGCTGATCAGTCGCGCTTGTAGTACAAAAATTAATATAACATTTTAATTAAAACCAAGCATTTAAAAAATCAAAGACATACAAACTTAACCAATAAACATGATGAGAATGCCTGAACCCAAATATATGCTGACTGAGCTGAGCTTTAGTATTAAAAAGTGAGGCCAGAGGTATACTAGGGCGTCGGTAGCTGGCGCAGCAGACCCGGTCTGACCTATACTCGGGCAACGGGTTCAAAGTGTTAAGTAATAATGACATTCAGGATGCCCGATGAGCAAGATTATTCTGTGTGGTTAGGATGTTGTTAATTTAACATAGAATAACCATATCAATGGAATTTACTAAAGTTATCTTCAGGCATTTGGAAATCTAAGAACTTTATAAAAAGATTGATACAGGCTAATTTATCCATACTTTAACTATGGAGTTTAATTTTTGGGGAAGCTCTTCAAGTCAAAATGTTTTAAGAATATTTATAGTGCAGTAAAAAAATATGGTGTGAGGCTTGTAAAAGGTATTACAAGATTTTACTCTTGTTGTAAAGGTATTTTTACAGAGCCAAGTATCTATTCAAAAAGTTTCGGCCCACAAAAGTAGTGAGATGAAAATATGGCCAAGTTCTTTGAAGAAGTCTACATTTTAAGGTGTTACAACTTCTTCCAGGCCACCTTAGCCGCCGAACTCCCCCCCCCCCTTCGTAGTCTACTTAATCGAAAACCTGAACTGATTCAACTAGCAAAATCATTTTTAAACGTTTATCCTTGCAAAGATTTTCTTGTTTTCAACCAACTTGGCAAGTTTTTTCCAGAAGAGATTACTAGAAAGAACAAGTTCAACAATTTAATTAACTTTAGGGATTACCATCTCTACTTTTGTTATGTTTATCATGTAACGACATTCGTTTCATTTTAAAAAAAGATTACACTGTTGTAAAAAAATAGAAGTTTATGAATGCTTTGGAACAACTTTAAATATATTAGAGTTTTATAAACTTCACAATAATTTATCATTGAATAAAAAACTTAGAGATTCCAAAGCATTATATTATAATGTACAAAAAAGAATAAAAGCAACTAGTTCTGATGGTTAGTGTATGCATCGAGACAAGATTCCTTATGGGTCGCGACTCCTATCATTTTATAAATTTAATATTTTAGAACTGTAAGTCAGTATTTTTTAAATTTTGTATTGTGTTTGTTGTAGAATTGGTTGGTGAAATCCATCCAATATGAAGACGGCCTAATCGGATATTACCATGGTAAAGCTATTTGACACATAGTTTATCTCTTTCTGCAGCAAGAAGATTTCTACCACTCAGTTTGGTAGATTTTATTTAGTGTCATTGTATTTATTAACGCATATGACAAGATTATTTTATCTTTTACTATTGTAGGTTTACAGCTCAAATGATATTTCTAGAATCTCTTCTATAGTATGACCCAAAACAAAAGCACAAACTTTATTTTATAGTACTGAAGAATTACATAGTACAGAAACCTGTTATGTGATTCCCATTACTCTTTATAGTGTCTGCATCGGTCACTCAGCTTTCGAACAGTTGCCATTGATTGTTGTGTAAAAACCTCTCTTGTTAGAATACCAGATAGTGTTGGATCAGGGGAGTTAGAGAGATATGAAATGTCTCACACTGCCTGAAAGTGATGTGAATCAATCAAAGTGTTTCAAACCAATGGACTGTAAGAGGCAAGTTTGTGCAAGGCAGAAAATTCTTAAATCCTGTCTAACAAATGGCCCGATAATTTGTTCTTTATATCGTACTTGATTTACAGTCACCGAATTCTGTTGGTCATCCTCAATGAAATAAGGACTCAGGATGCCATTTCCAGATACCGCTCACCATTCATTGTGGAATGGTTGCTCAGTAATAAAGACTGGTCGAGTAAAACCAAGAAACCGAGTTGTTTGTTTATAAATTCGTTTAAATCTGCCAAATCTAGATAGTTAGAAATCTGCCATTTGTCAAAAAACCTTAAATTAGATTAAAATTCTGAACTATCATTGCTAATATGGTACAACAAATATGGCCTTGCACTTTTATTTTCATTTTTCAAATGTTGATCTTGTAAGGAAACCCACCAATAGCTTTAACCCATTGCCGGTTTAAGACGGAATATTACATCACACATAATGCATAGAAAGGGCTGCTGACATATTATTCCGACATAGCCATATTGTCCAATTTTATTTTGATTTCTTACTATTCCATTCTTGAATATAGAACAACATACTAATTTAACTTTCAGTCACTGGCCCACTTAAATAGTCTTTGTGGGCATTATAATATCTATAATTTAATAAGCTTGATCTATGTTAGTAGAAAGGAAAGGCTACTTTTTCATTGAGGTAACGTTTTCAATACTTGTAATTACAATGATTTTCGGAGTTAAACGAGTGTTGTTTGTTATAAAGTTATATTTGTTTTTAATCAATTTGTAAAAAGTGGAAGTTTTTTGTACTATAGTTTATAGGGGGCCTATTGTTTTTATATCAATCAGTTTGTTTTCTTAGTGTTTACGTTTTTCAAAATTCATTGTGTGTTGATAATTTAGCTTAGGCCTAATTTTAGTATTATTGCAATAGCATGCTTTTAACATTATTTTTAGCACAATAGAATCATATTGAATGAAAAAATAGGCCGATAAATGTAATTTTTAGGAGGAAAGTGTAATATTTACATTGTATAAGTACACTTCCAGTTCAACAAAGAATTGGAAATTGGTGACCGCAATACTTTATGAAATAGCCGTCCTTGATTTTCATTATTTGTTACTATAATTGGACGGCCAGTACAACCTTTACGTTGAACAAGTACTCTTCCAGTTCGACAGAATTTTTTTGTGACCTTGTTAGTTGGTTCGGGTTGATGAAATCCCTCCTGAAATTCATTTGCAACATGCGTTTGTCTGGGCCTGTTTTCACAGCCAATTCCGGATGAGCCGAAATTGTGTTCCACAATCATAATTTTTTGAAATTTAATTTACAGTCTACACTGTTTTCTTTAAACTTCTTCAGTACTTGATTTAAAATCAACAAACAGTGCTATTGCTGTGACTACAATAGCCGAAGTCTCTGTGTTCTTTGTTTTGGGAATACTGAAGTTATAATCAAATATAAGATTAAGCATAGTTCAATTTAGATATATAAATGAGTCGTAGATGGATTATCACTTTAATAATAAAGTGTAAGTAGGCCTATACAAATGTTTTTTCTCAACAAAACAGTACAAACTATAGTGGCAAATAATATCCTTTTCCCATACACTCTCACTTCGAGCTTGATTTGACTTTACTAGTGCAGTCAAAAAAGTCTATATCAATCCAACTTGGGCTAGAAATTATATTCAAGCTCAAAGTTGGGTTTAACCTCTTATCGCACAGGTGTTCTAAGTTTTGTAGATCTTGCGATTCTCAACAAAAAAGGCCCTTATGCTTTTTTCCTACTGGTGATTGTGAGATTAAGACCAAACACCTGACAGTAATATTTTGTTTATGGACAGACTGTTGTATTACTAAGCAGAAAATCATTGTGAATATGTCAGGTGATGCATCAAATTAGTATGATCAGATTTTTTTAATATGGGGTAAAGTTAATTTAGCGTTTTCTTTTTAACATGAAATGTTTGTGTTTCATGATGAAAGGGGATTTACAGTAGTAACACTTTTAACCAAAATAAAAATTCCGGAGCAATATTGAAAAAAAATTGGAATTTATTAGCGTAGGTTGAAATAGTTAATATATCAATGTAGGAATATTAACATGTGTATTTTCATTTTTCCTTTTGTGCTCTGCAGGCGAACTAGGTCCGAAATAGCAAATTTTCCATTCTGTTCCACTGTTGGACTCAATCCGACTTAAGTTTTGTGTGATTTCTGTGTTGTAAACATGTTTAATAGTCAGTCACTGATTAGGTGGAATATTGTTTATTTTTCTTTGAAATTTAACAGCTGCCTATCTATTGATAACAAACTGTTACTTTTCTGCAAATTTAGTTTTTGTATCGATGATTTAATAGTGTATTTTTAGTTCATTTGTATGCTTCAATTTTACCATCCATTGAGTTTTTTCGTGTAAATACAGTACTTTCTGAAAGTTAAATTTTGCAAAACATCTCAAGAGGAGACGAGGTAACTAGTCATGTCCCATCAACTTGGATGCGAGTCAACCCCCGTTTTCTTTACTTGCACCTTCTTATCATAGATATGAAAAGCTACCTGGTCTTTAACTCTTCTGTTATAAAGATATCACACTATCCACCAGGAATGAGTTGTATTTACTAGAACAGGTCTTCGTATTAGGTATTATAATTTTTATTTTTATTACTCAGTATTACGGAATACTAACCAGAACAATACTTAGTATTTCCTACAAAATACTAGGTGACCTAGTATTTCTGCTCAACGCAAGAGGCAAAACAAGCCTTACTACAAGCGCTTACAATACAAAGTTTTGAGCCTTAAAATGTTGAATGATGGCCACTGGAAAGCCAAAATAACTAAATGGCTAAATAAATTAAGGCGGGGGGGAGGTGTTGAAAGTGAAAGTGTGTGCGTGTAATATGAAATAATAATTTGAGTCAATCATATCCCGAGGTGATTTAATGACACCTCCTTCTCAAGAGTGGAAATTCAAATGGTTACCAATTCTCACGGAGTTTAAATACTAGGCAAGAAAAATACTCTATATTATCAACAAAAAGTGCAAGGTATAATACCAAATATCTTATAAGGCAATTTAGATAGAATAATGAGTCCGTAATGTTAATTATTATTGCATCAATTTTACATAGTGAACTAGACTCTCTATTCCGTACATACTTATCTATTTATCGTTGTACTAGACATACCTTGCATTTAGCCTATATTTACCTAGTATAACTCGATAGACTTGCTCTCAAGAATCTATATATTAATAGGCAAGCACAAAACTTGTCGTCCTTTTTTCTCAGCTTGTGTGCATCGTAGGAGAAATTCGCGCATACCGTTAGAAAGGTAGTGTCCTGTAGATGAGCAGAATCCCATTATAATTTATATCGGTCCTCAGGGATACGCCCCAGTGGCCCTCAAAGTTTCAATGTTAATCTTATGGAAGGTCAATCTTAAGGAAAAAGAAGAAAGATTTCTTTTGATTTTATCAGGGGCACAAAAAACAGCTGTTCGTATGAAAAGCTTAAAACAGCTGATTTTGATCAACAGCTGATTTTGATCAACAACTGATTTGGATCAAAAACTGAATATAATTTAAGGTTAGGTAAATCAAGCAATAGCAATAGCGAAGCATTGCCGGGTCCACTAGTCCTAATAAATTAACAAGTATTTCTTTACTTTCTCTTGTAAGGCTTCTAACTCTACATCAATACCATGTAGGAGTGTTTATAACATCTACAAGTTGTACTAACAAGAGGTAAAGATGTAATGCTGCTACATTGCCCCTTTTCGTATTCCATATTGGACAAACAAATATAAACTGTTAAATTGAACCTAGTGGATGAACCGAAGAAATGGAGTGCAAAAGGTTCATGTTTTTCTGAATGTGTGTTCACAAGTTTATGATTCACAACTGCGGAAATGGTCTCATTCCTACATTATACATTTTTAAATGTCAATGTTTTTTCAATCCATAAAATAAATAATTATCTGCAATTACTTTGTATATTCTCCTAAACGTTGACATGTCAACGCAGAATAAACTGTGACTCGAAAGGGCAGGTTACATTTTTATTTGATTATTCTTGGTGTATTATTTATTTTAACAAAGAATATTAGCTGCTTACTTGCAAAACACAAACCAATTATTTTGAATGTGCAAGTTCTTAGTTCAATATGCGCCAAAATAAATAGTACTGAAATTGTAATAGTTTTATAGACCTACTAATTTTATAGAATTATTAATTAAATTACAACACCAATACGAACAATTCTTCCGCACCTTATACTCCTTTGGTAATTGACACAATTAGTTTAAAAAAAATATTCAAGCCTTTTAAAGTTTATAAAGCATACTCTATTAAGTTTTGTTTGTTGTTTTTTTTTAGAAATTTTTGTACATTGGCCATATTAGCAATTTATTTATGTCAGTACCTACAAATATTTCATTCAAACTGAAGCCACCTCTTTAGGTTTGACGTAGACAGTGGCTGTCACTAATAGTGTAAAGTGAAAAGTGTGTTCACATCAGTACTGCGTGTACAGAATAGAAGCATCATGGTCATTTTCTCTCTGCATCCAAATGTTTTTTTTTTTTTTGTTTTACCTTCTGTTAGTTGTTGAAATTGTTTTATTCTTTAGTAGTGTTAATATATATTGTTACAAGTGTAAATGTTTTTATATGGAAAATATCTTACCAATAAATAAAAATAAACGTGGCCACTTCGTTAATAGTCAAAAGAATGTATTGTAAATGTTTATAAAAGAGTTCCACGGTAAATAATTGATACCGTCATTAAAACTTTTACACATACTCTGTTCATACATTTTACAAAAAGTTTCTAAAATGGTGAGAGTAGTAAAAATAAATTTGTAGCAGATTATTTGAGCCTACAATAAATACCATAATTTTTGCTAAAAATCTCCTGTCAATCGGAAATAGAGACTATTTGTTTTTGAGAAGATCAATGACTTCACTAAATCTGCAATAAGGTACAATGTGCATGAATTTTTTGTTAAAAATTATTGCAGTTGACAGTATTTGATCTGACATCTCATTCTGGCTCACCTGTAGAAGAAGGTGACAGCACTCTGAACTCTCACTCAGTGAAGTATAGTATGATACTAGGGAGCATAATATATACGCGTTTGCTCTTTCTTAAAACAAAGCCATTGTTTATTTATGTTTTGTGTGAGGTATATTGTTTTAATTTTATGGTTTTTGGTATCGAAGTCACTTCGTATATTGAAATAAGATACAGGATGTTACTAATAGTTTTTCCTGTATCTTATTTCAGTATATTGTATGCCTTCCATGATTATGAAGTTTAACCAAGCATAAAGATTTTACTCGAACGTTACATCTCCTGGAAGGTTAATAATAAGTGAATCTTTATAACATGATATTTTGGGCTTATATTATTGTTACTGTATAGTATTTATTATGAATCGATATGACTGAATGTTTTATTGTTTATACAAATTTGAAAGTTCAGTGAGTTACTTTTATTGTTAAGTATATGTCTGATGAATCTAAAGCCAAGTTCACATTTATCTGTCATAGTAGACTGTGATAGATTGACAGTGCTTTGATATTGTAGTTCTCATTTAAAACTATCAGTGTGATGAGTCGGACTTAGCTGATATTGCCACAACAGACTTTAAAGCTGTAGGGAAACCATACCATCAACAATTTAAAGAAAGATAGGAAAATGGACATGGTTATGGGTTCATGAAGGGTTGGAAAGAATTATATTTTGCCTTTGGATAGACTTATAGAAGAATTGAGAAGGGAGGGTTTAAAAACATCAGAACAGACTATTACCGGATGTATCCGGAGCAATTTTACGGTTTTCTAGAGTAAGTGGCTTCATTAATTAAAAATTAAAATACAAAATTCAAAGTTCAATTTAAAAATGCATTTATAGAAAGTAACTCAATTAAAAATCTAGCATCGCAATTCCGATTCGTATTTTTGATTTTTTAAATCATCCTAATAGGTTTTAGATGTGAGGATTTGAAAATATGTTAGTAAGAACAGAAAATTATTTTAGTAGAAAAATGAACAACTAAAGGTTTTTTCATGCAAAATTTAATTGTTTTCTTTTGGGTGATAAGAGGTCTCAAAAGTGGAGCTGCAATTTTAACCATGGAAGATTTGAGTCATAAAAATCATCACAGATACTATGCCTGCTTTTCTCTATTCATGAGCATAGGTTGGAAGAGATGTGCTCCACAGATTTTTGTGGGCAGAGTACAAGTTCCAAAAAATGTGATACTATCCGTCCACTTTTATCCGTAGTAAGAAAAATAAGTAAGTACTGGCCAACAAAAATACACTCAAGAAATGCCAGGTATTTTGATGTAGTGCTATAATGAAAATCAAACGTGTTTGATATTTATTGATCATCATAGTGCTGTGTTAGCCATGTTGAAAGTTGACATGGTAGCCTATTTACATTTATAACACTAACTTTATGCTACTTTGATAAGTGTGAACGCGCATTAAGCAACATTTTTGATCTATTTATAAATACTTGAAATAATTTTGTTTAGTAAATATTCAAAAACTTGTATTAATATAATTTGCAAGTAACTTGTAATTAATTGCAATCTGCCAGCCTGTCCATAGTCTATCTGACAATGTTTTTATTTATGAATGATGACAACAGTAATTAACTTCAATTTAAAAGTTGATTTCTTTTTATATATTACATTTTTTTAAAGCAGTTCTTGTTGATTTTTAACAGTTTTTATAGATCTTAATAATATACTGCACTCAAGTTTTTTAAAATATCTGTCACTTATATGTATCAAAATTGTAACTGGTGAGTTAAAAAATTAGATTGTATGTTACTATATTTGATACTGTTTATATATCTGTTAAATTGTTCGTTATTGTACATAAATTTAATAAAAATTTCTTATTCTGTAATTGTATTTATTTTGACATACCTTTCCATATTTTAATTATTGTGGCAGAAACGGCATAAGTAAACAGAAAAGGGTTGTTCTGGTATTAACTTTATACACACTGAATTAAGAGTTCTGTATAGGTTTTATAATAGTTATATGAAATAAATAAGTCTTTTTCTTTACAATTCTTAATTTATTATTAAAGTTTTTTTTATTTGATGTACAAATTTTACTATTTATGATACAATAGAATATAGAGCACTTTATATAATTTATTTGGAATTAATTATAGTTTTCTCTATTGTTTTCTACCACGGATCTTACAGTTTGTGGCTTTTTTCTTATTAAATGTGCAAACTTAAATATATACAATGAAATCAATCTAACAAGTTCTAAAATTTATCAAAGGTGTTTAAATATTTCTTGAAGTTACTTCTGTCCTAATGACAATGATAAAATAGGTTCAAGTGTATAATAGTTCACTTAGGATAAATAAGGCTAGGTATTTACCTTGAGCTGAGATTAAACTTAGATAATATTCTTCAAATACTTGATTTATTTATTATATTTATTTGAACTTATAAACTGTACATCTGTACCCTTTTAAAAAAACTATACAGTAACCATTTTCCTTTCTTGGCCTTCCTTCCTTCTTAAATCATCGGCTACAATTAAAAAAAAACTGCCACACTTGATTACTTGTCACTACTTTGGTCTATTAGGCATTGAGTTTGCATTTTAAATTATATTTGTATGTTAAGTCCTTTTTTTTGCCGATTATTTATATCACTTATGCTTTTATATAACTTTGAATAATATTATTTTGCCATTGAAACTGTTTTGAAATATTATTCATTTTGAAATATTCGTTTTATATACCATACATTGTTTTTAAACGTAAGTTAATTTATACAATTCAATCACTTTGGTATCTTATTTGACCAATATACTATGCTATTTGATATAACGTCCTTCATTATTAAAAAAAACACAAAGCCAAACTTTATGTTATACATGTAAATTCAACCCTTACTCATTTAAAATGTTACAGTTTGTTACGTGAATTTTTAGATGAGAAAATCAAGATTCCTCGATGTAGCCTCTGTTAAACATCTTGGTATCCATTTATAGATGAATTAACTGTTTAATAATTAAGGTACATTAATTTTGAGGATTTTTATTATATGAATTTTTGAAAAATCAAGATTGATGTATAAATTATGTAAAATTGCTATTAAAACATTGGTTATAGTTGTACTTCTAATTAAATATTAATTTAATTGGAGTAAATGTATTACTTTATGTAAAATATTAGATTAGTGTATTATAGCAATTTTGATTAAATTTGCTGTGGCAATAAAATTGTATGATAGGAATTCAAAACTTGGGGGATTTTAACAGTGGAGGCTGGTGAATTATTACCTTGGGGGTTCAAATTTACCGGGGGAGGGGGTCCTTCAAATTTGTTTAGTACTAAACATAAGATCTCTACTTTTAGGCCTGTTTTTACTAAAATTTGGTTGTTTTAAGACTTCTCTGAAGAGCGTGCAATGAGATAAAATCAGGTTACACAGTTTTCATGATAGGCCTAAATTGGAGTATAGATATTAATTATAAATGGAAAATTGAGAACAATGTTGTCTTACATAGAAGACATAGTATTATTAACACGTTCACTGATAAGGACGCACATGTGAACTTGACACTGAACACTATGAGAAGCGGCCTACACACAGTGCATTGAACGCCAACCCCTATATTGGTAGTATTTTCAATACAAAATGCTTTGCTTGCTTCGCAGGTCAACTACCGTATGGGAATATTTTAAATACAAAATGAATACGCCAATTCCCGTATGTAACCCCAGCTGTGACTTCATAATTGTATTAAAGTAGGAGAGGAAGTTATCAAAATTATTATTATTAGATAAAGAGGAAACTATTCAATTGATTTCAAACAAATTTGTACCAAACATGTCAATTCAAATTTGATCGAAATCGATCAAATAGTTTTCTCTCTAGCTTTGTATACAGACAGACATTTTGTAAAAACCACTTTTTAGGATTCAGGGATCCCAAAACGGATATTTCTACAAACATCTCAACATCGATTTTTTTTGTGATCACTATACTTTCTCTATACTACAATATAGTGAGAAAGTAAAAAAAAAAACAAAGAATTAATTTATCTTATAATTACAAAGAGATACAACACTTTTCTTAACATTATACTTCTGAGCAGATATTATATTTAGGATAAACATGGCGGCCGCTTCCATATGGCCGCACTATCTATCTAAACTCGTGGCCATGAAATTAGGCGGGTGAGAGAAATATCGGTGTTGCCAATTCGTGCTGCAGTTATTTCTACAACTTACACCCGTCATGTAAAGGTTTTGAAGCGCAAGGTAGTGTGCTTTCTCTCGTGCTTGTGAATCTGTCTACAGAGCATTGTGAAATAAAATTATATCACTGCCTTCAGACAATACTACTGATTTCAATGGTATGACTTTTATTTTTCAAACGGCAGCAAATAATTAACAAAAGAACAAAAACCTAAATGGTAATTTAATTCAAAATCGCCGTGTATTGCATTTTTCACCAAGCGAGGATTTTTTTGGGCAGCAAGATTTTGTCTGCGGCAACGTTATAGAAAATAGTATGAATCAAATTTTTTATACAAAACTTTTTTTATGAGATTCTTAGTTTAGTTATGAAATGCAAAACTGTATGAATCAAGAACAAAGACACGCGGGAACCATAGCTCGTAGCCTTGAGCAATGTTGCAAGTTGCTACTTTATAATCAAGAGTAAAAAACTAATAATGGGGGCATATAAATAATTTTGGAAATCAAGATTTGTGTATATAAGAACTTTTTATTTTATACATTACATATATTTGTATTTACTATTCCAGATTTTTGTTACTAGTATAGAATAAGCAGAATTTTTGAAAAATTATGAGTTCTTTCTCTTTCCTTTGAAAATTGTATAATGTCTTCTCCTTTTCATAAAAGATTATACATATCGCCCCCTTCCCCATGCCCCCCCCTCCCGGTGCATCTGAGGCATTTCGCATGGTCAAATATTAAATCAGTGCCCTCAAAAACCCCCGAGAGAGGATATTTCCAAGTCTCTGTCACAAATTCTCCCCATTTCGCATGATCAGAAATTAGATCAGCGCCCCCAAAAATCCGCTTGTACCGATTTTTGCAGATTTTTAGAGGTTTCAAAAAATTTTGCACTTTTAGATACTTTTCATGCCATGCACCCGTGATACATTTCCGCTTTCTCCCGAAACTGGTCATATGTAGACTTTTCCCCTGGTATTTTTCTGAACACGATGCAGAAAACTGCATCCAAATCGGAGCTGTAGGTAAAAATGTATTTATTTTTCAGTACTTGCCTGGTCTATGCGGCAAATTGCACTTAATAGTAATGACGATCTAGAAGTCATGTACAAATACAAAAGGAATGGGTGTTTGGGTACTATTTCGAAGTAAAATATTATACAATAAAATATGCTGTATAATAAGGCATAATATATTGTTGTTAGAAGTCGAAGTGGTCGCCATTTATTCTATTCTATATTTTATTGGTTAGATTTTTTGTTTATTAGTGCATGTATTTGGCATATTGTATAGCTCCCCAATTTTATAAGTCTTCCTAAAACAGATATTTAAGATCCATCACACATAAAAAAAAGATATTGTCCCAAGTGGCGACAAAACATCTAATGCGTCTGACAGGGCGCCACAAGACCCAGCCGCTTCAGAGGGACAAACAAAGAAGATTCAAAAGCGATGATATTTATTGACAGCTCAGTAAAAGGTTCCTTTTATGTTAAAGTTTGCTATTTATTACTACATTATATCTTTAAGTTTATATACTAAAACCTCGTTTATCCGAAAATTTGGTTTAAAATTCTGAAAAGATGTTTTTTTAATACTATAAATATTTTGATTACAGTAATTGAGCTCATCACCACAACTTCTATTGATTTACCGTCATAATTATAGCATCTTGTTTTGTAAAGGTAAGTTTACACTTGTACACATGTATGAGAACTTGTGTGAGGTACTTGTTTGAGTAACAAGTGTGAAGTTTAAGTACACAAATCACTATACTTGTTGAATCACATTAGAGCATTTACACTTGCACACAAGTTGATTTTAACATTGGAGATTTAACATCCCAATATTAGAAGCCCTTATTTTTCTCAATTAGTTTCAGTGTTGTTTCCCGACTCCAATTAGACATAGTAACTTTAAGTTGAAAAGATTAAAATGAAATATTAACGTTACTACAACCCTCACAATTACTTTACTTTACAATTAAATCTAAATTAAAATAAGATGGTCAACAAGGGTTACAATTATAAAACAGTCTTTTACTTCTGTATTATTACAGGTAATACATAAAATGATATTTCTTTTCCAAAGAACAATATTATTTAGATTATGAATACTAAGTTTGATGATAAACAGGTTATTAATTGTTGTTCAATAATTTTAAAACACAAGATCTTAACTCGGTGGGTTGGAGCCGTCTTTTTCCCAAAGTATTTAAAAAGAAAACAAATTTGATTATAGATAACACAATTAAAATATGTACAAAATTAATGAGAGCAAGATTATAATAATATGGAATCGTCAAAGAGGTTATTTGGTTGATGGATTTAGTATTATAATAGATCACTGAATTTACGATAATTTAAAGTTCAAAGGTTCTTGGTAAATCTATATGCATAACATATATATGTATTATCATTCACAGTTTAGTTTAAACAGATAAGTTATCCCTCTAAGGTAACTGGTTTGGTGTTGGATCTTAAAATAGACTAGGCCTAGTTAATTGGAAAGTTCTCACCCAATTGGTTGTTTGTTCTTGTAGATTAGAATTTGATAGTAATTGTTATAAAGGAAAAACACTGAACTTCATAAGCTTCATATTTATTCAAATACCGATTCTTTTCTTTAAATTTCAACAGCCAAAATTATATCAACTGCACTATTTAGTGGCCAACTTAACAATGTTCTTCTTTTGGGGCTTCTCTACCTTTCCAGGAAATGGATAATAACGCCTGATGAATCTTCATATCTTCTGGGATTTGGGTTTGTTAATGTAATAGGTGTTTGGGAGTCGTGAAGTGTGATTTATTTTAATTGTGTCTTTATTTAATTGTGTGGATTTGTTTTGATACATAACAATGTTTTATAATGAATTTAATATGATTTTAAACAGTTAAATTATAGAAAACACTTAAATAACTCCTTATTACAATAATTGCTATCTAATTTCTAGAATGTATATATCTTATTCTTTGTATTTTTTCATTTGGTGGCAAGAATTACGTGGACCAATCACAGCGTTTCGTGGGAGGAGTTTACATACATGAAGTATCCGCCTACGATTAAATTTTGTCGGTCGGGGCTTCGTTTTTATATTTTATAATAGCTTATCGGCGTTTATTTTAGATTTAGACCAAAGACATTTGAGATGTAAAAAATGGTTCTTTTCATAGGCCTGGTTTAATTTTCTAATAAGAATGTATTTTTCTTGTAATCGGATTTATTCTGCCAACTTCTCTTCGATTTGTAATTAGATAGGCCTAGTTTCTCCTTGCGTTTTAACGTAAATCTTTGTCGATTGACTTGGTTTTATGTTGTTATTTTAGCTTTCCTGGATGCAGAATTTAGTTTTGAATATTTTTGATGTAGGAAATGTAGGTCTACAGATTCGTTTTGTAATTTTATTTTAATGAATTCGAGTTGAAAGTCGTGATTTGATTGTACCTTTTCGTTGTAGTATTTAGTGTTGCGCATAATTGTCGCTAGGTGTCGGGCGTGTATGACGGATTAACTAAATGAATGACATTTCAATTTGACTTCTATCTCTCTCGCTCCAATACGTATTTTTAATCTCGTTCTTATTTTCTTTACAGAGTTAGGGAAATATTTGAATTGTAACAACGTATTTGTACACAACACAATTAAACCTAACCTACAAAAAGTATTCGTATAAATCAGCTGGTTGGGAAAAGCTTCAATAATCACTTCACACAAGTCAATGTTTAAATAAAATTTTGTTTACTCAAAATGTATGAGGAAATGTTGATAGTAAATTCTATTGACCAAGACAGCATGATATATATATATAACAATACACTTTTTAGGCCCAAATTCTGATTTAAATTTGTTATTTCAAATTTATTTAGATTCTTTGAAAACATTTCATTATTAGTTAGGCCTTAGTTGATAAAAAAAGTGTGTATCTTTCAAAAGCCATTATCACTTCCATAGTAAGTCTAGTACTAATAACGCAGATTAAGTTAAGTTTTACAACTAGTCTAGAATTCCATGAGTTTTTTACTTATAAGACTCTGACTATTAACAACTAAATAAACGTATCAGCACAACCTCTTTTTACAAACAATATTTTATTAGATGAGTGAACCATTTGTGATTATAAAATATTTAACAGTATTTATAAGAGGAGGTCAAGTCCACAAGCCATTAAATATTAGATATCTATAAACAAAATGATATCTATGAGTTATTATATTTAACATGTGTTAATAAAAAGCTTGTTATTATAAAATTGCCTTTACAATAAATTACATGGAGTTGTTTTTAATTCCAACAGTTTTAATTTGTTATAAACATTACATAACAGGAATATTTGTATTAATAAAATACTTTGAACATATATGTAATGGATATTCTTAATTTGAATGTTCTTTATAATGTTTTTAGCTAAGCAACTGGTTTACAATCTTTTTTATTTGAAGTTTATCGTAATTGAAAATGTATAAAACAAGAAAATTAGGTACACAGTTGTTACATATTTGGCTAGTTATAATTATAACAACTAAATACAGATAAATCAACTTTATTTGATTAAGGTTGTAGGTATTAAGATGCCCTCTGATGGTAATCGTTTCTTTTGGCTATTTCTTCCTGTAATTTCAAGTAAGCAGCCTCCTTGAGGCAAGATTTCCTCATGTTTTTCATATTTCCAAAATGACTACCACCTGCAAAAATTTTAAACATCAGTATTTTATATTGAAAAATAAACGGTACCAGGAACTGGCACATACTTTCTCTCAAACACATTTAAATTATTAAACAGATTCACTGTGACTTGTAGGGTGGAGTAGGAGAGTTTTTTTTATTAAAATTGGAGATTAACTCATAAATATTATTATTATTATCTAGAGAGAAAACTATTTGATTGATTTCGAAAAAATTTGTACCAAACACGTCAATTAGGTCTTTATAGATGCAAGTAAAAAGGTTTTGAAAAACAACCCGCTTTATGGCCAAAAAACCGACAAAAATCAGTTATTATTATTATTATTAGCTAAACGAGAATTTTTAGAAAGATGCGGGTTTTTGTATATCGTAGGGCACATTAAAGGCTACAAATAAGCCAAATTTTATCAAAATCGTTAGAGCCGTTTTACTTTCTCACTATATTTTTATAAAAAAATAATAACTGATTTTTTGGGGGTTTTTTGGCCAAAAAGGGGGTTGTTTTTCAAAACCTTTTATCGTGCATCTATATAGCCCCTCCAACTGTATGGATGCACGAAAAAAAGTTTGGAAAAATTTTAAAAAACAACCCCCTTTTTGGCCAAAAAAACCCCAAAAATCAGTTATTATTATTATTAGCTAAACAAGAATTTTTAGAAATATACGGTTTTATGCATATTGTAGGATATATTAAGGGCTACAAACAAGCCAAATTTGATCAAAATCGTTAGGGCGGTTTTTTTGTAAAAAAATAATAACTGTTTTTTGGGGTTTTTTTTGCGAAAAAGGGGGTTTTTTTTTTTAAATTTTTCAAACCGTTTTTCGTGCATCTATACAGGCCTACTTGACATGTCTGGTGCAATTTTTTTTTTGAAATCGATCGAATAGTTAAATAAATAATAACTGTTTTTTGGAGGTTTTTTTTGCGAAAAGGGGGTTGTTTTTTAAAATTTTCAAAACCGTTTTTCGTGCATATATACAAGCCTACTTGACATGTCTGGTGCAAATTTGTTTGAAATCGATCGAATAGTTTTCTCCATTTCGCCAAAAAACCCCCAAAAATCAGTTATTATTATTATTATTAGCTAAACGAGAATTTTTAGAAAGATGCGGTTTTTTGCATATGGTAGGGTACATTAAAGGCTACAAATTAGCCAAATTTTATCAAAATTGTTAGAGCGGTTTTTTTTGTGAAAAATGGGTTGTTTTAAAAAAAAATTCAAAACCGGTTTTCGTGCATCTATACAGGCCTACTTGACATGTCCGGTGCAAATTTGTTTGAAATTGATCGAATAGTTTTCGCTCTAGCTTTTTATACATACAGACATTTTGTAAAAACCACTTTTTTGGACTCAGGGGGTCCCAAAACAGATATTTCCACAAAAATCTCAACATCGATTTTTTTTTTTGCGATCACTATACTTTCTCTATACTATAGTATAGTAAGAAAGTAAAATCATTCGATGGAATAACATAAAATACATTAAGAAACCTTAATTAAGTATAAAGCCTAAATGCTGTTTCTTTGCAATCGGCTATATTATTAACAATATCCTATAACTTGTATTTGATAGTGCTGCAGTCTGTAGAACTAAAACTAATTAGGTTTCAAATTGTAGTTCATAAACTGGATTAGTGACAAATTACTTGTTCTAGTTTGTTTACCCTTTGCTGTTGGAAGGATCTTTTAAGAAATTACTTCTCAGTCCTGCTGGCACTTGACATGCTTTATTTGGATTTATAATAAACTAGCTAAAGTACCCGTTCTTCGCACGGGTTAGAAAGGTTAAGATATGTACTAACAGATAAATTTATTTAATAAAATACTGTAACTTGATTTAGAATAAAAGTAATTAATACAAATAATATACTATATAAACAAAGATAACGGAACATTTATTTATTTATACAATACATTTTTGTATACAACATTAAAAACTTTGTTATTTTTTGGCGAAAAAATGTGAAGATTTTGTCCACTTGACACTCGTGAACAGGCCACATAAAGTTGGCCATGACTGAAACAATCCTTTTCTAGATTAATGCCTACAAACTGCATAGTTTGGCCTTGGGCTTTGTTAATCGTCATAGCGAAAGCTAGTTTTAAGGGAAACTGGAGTCTTTTGAACTGAAAAGGTAGGTCCGTTGGGATTATGGGGATTCTTGGGATTATGACGGTTTCCCCTTTTGCGCAACCTGTCATAATTCTTGCAGTAATCAAATTATTCTTCAGGGCTGTAATTACCAATCTGGTGCCATTGCACAGTCTTGGTGCATCTAAGTTGCGCATTAATAGTACAGGAGCACCAACCTTTAGATAGAGCTTATGAGAAGGGACTCCCGTTAATTCTAAACTATTTAGGAATTCTGTGGGGTAGTTTGTAGCACTCTCCTCATTCACAACGTTATCAATAGACAAAAATGTAACTTCTTCTGAGGGCAATTTTTTTAGTAACTCATTGTTAATAGTGTTTACAGTGTCATTTAAGGGAGACAAAATGGTACGACTGCAAAGCCACTCACTTGAGAGATAATTCATTTCAATATCTGGGAACACGGATGAAATTAGTTCTTCAGTGGAGTTGACAATGTTACAGAAATTTCTTGGTAGTTCAATCATTTGCTGAGAATTTTTGGGGATCTTTCCTTCACCTATTTTCAGCAAGTTAGATGAAAATTCACCGGCATCGCTGTCGTTGTGTAAGTGAACTCGCATGTTATGTGTGAGGTGGAGTTTGGATACACTATTCCATAGGTGTGAAGACTTTAAACAGGCATTGATTTCATCAGCAGGAGTGCCACGTTGAATTACAGGCAGTGTTTGTCTAAAGTCTCCAGCCATCAACACAACCAAGCCACCCATCAAGGAGTTGTTACCCCGAATATCACGGAGGGATCTGTCTAAAGCTTCTAAGGCTCGTTTGTGCGACATGGTGCACTCATCCCAAACTATTAATTGACATTGACGCAACAAAGAAGCCCTCTCCGAATCTTTGGAAATGTTGCAAGTTGGTACTTCAATATGGGTGAAATTTAATGGTAGCTTAAACATAGAGTGGGCTGTTCTTCCTCCAGGCAGTAGGGTAGCCGCTATACCGGACGATGCTACTGCAATTGCAATTTTCTTCTCTTTACGTATTGTAGCAAGTAGAACGTTCATGAGAAATGTTTTGCCGGTACCTCCAGGAGCATCCAGGAAAAATACTGCACTCTCTTCACTTTTGACTTTGTTAATTACAGTATCATATACCTTTCTTTGTTGTGCCGACAGCTTCGGAACCATTTCAGCGACATAATCTTGAAGCTGATTGGTATTGTATGACAATTCCCTGACTATTTCAGAGTTTGCTTCCACATCAGTCTGAGGATTTGGAAGTCCAAAAGAACTCAGTTTCTTTCCACACATTTCAAAAACCTTCTTTTCAATATCGCGAAGTGCATCGTTGTACACAATATCATTCATTTCTCTTAGTTGAAGCTTGTACAAAATATCTTCAGACATTGTATATTTGAAAGTTTCCCATAGGTGCGTTGGGTTATAAATTCCACATGAACTCAACATAATCGAAAAAAGGTAGCGGACTTGAGAAGGTGATCTGGACTGTACTGCTTCTTCTAGTGTGTTTTCCCATATTCGGTCATCTTCTAAGAGACCCAAAGTTTGACAGGTTTCTTTATAGGTTTCAAAAACTGTATTTCCAACAGTTCTCAAGTCAATGAAAGATTTTGGCCCTCGGATCTTGTGTAAAAGAATACGTAGACAGAAACATTCCATGTTATTGGGATGGACCGTGTACACACGTCCTATAGCAGCTGTGAACTTGACGCCAGGTTGATCTTGAACAGGTTCTCCCAAAAGTCTTCGTTTAAATTCTCTTGTAGAGGGATTCCATGTGTAGTAGTGAGGTACGTCTGGGTAAAGAAGTGTTCTTGCAAACGGATCATTTTCACATAGTTTGAAAAATGCAGTCAGAGTGGTGTTAGGTGGATTTAATAGCTTTTCTTGCATGTTGTCTTCATGGAAGTATATTCGCTGACCATTTTCAAGGTGAACACTTAAATGTGTGACTGTAGGGTACCTTTCATGTACAGGAAAGGAAAATATTCTCCAAAAGGCTTCATTGCTGCTAACGTAGCGGCCGGTCTGATAAATTTCAACTTCATTTCTTTGCAGATTGGCTTGCACCTCTTGGTTTCGTAAATTGAAAACTGCTTGGTCGCTACCTTTGTGAATGTACTTACAAACATATTTAATTGACTTTACTGAACTGCAATACTCGACGTTTATGTGAGCGTTGAAAATTTTAGACAGAACAGGGCAGTAAGGGACAATCCAAGAGTTGTCTATAACGATAGGATCATTTCTATTTGATGCCATAGTGATTTGAGCAGAATTTCCACCGTCTTCAGAACGTCGACGCCTGTATAGTGGGTAACCATTCTCACTGGTCTGTGTATTGTTGATTAACGCTCTTGGATAACCTTTAGAACATTTGCCATGTTTCATGCAGGGCGAGTTCATGTTCAATGCACCACATGGGCCGTGCACCATGTTTTTGAGAACAATCTCATTCAGGTGTGGGTCTGCAATATCATTTGGTATCTCTGCACTGATAATTAAATCAATCTGGTTGGGCTGAATTTTTTCTGCACACCATATTAATGCATGGATGTGTGGTAATCCACGCTTCTGCCATTCAACCGTATACATCCAACATTTGACGGATCCAAATATTTCCCCCTTAGTAATAACGGTGACAAACTTCGTGACTTTCTGTCGGAAGACTCTTGCAACTATGTCATGACGATCAATGGAACGTTGACCGGGTAGTAATTCTAATGTAATTTCATCCCATTTCGGATTGCATGTCATTGTTATGAAGAGATCTGGTCGACCGTACTGCCGGACATATGCTAGTGCGTCTTGAGCATGTTCGTGCATGTATCTAGGACTGCCAGTAAATGATGAAGGTAGAATCACAAGTTGGCCGACATTATTGGGGTTGACATTTCCATCACTGGCCACTGCATCTTGTAAGTGAATGTAGTTGTCTGATCTAAGCTTACTTTGATTTCTTTTTATAAAAAAAAGCCTTTCCGATTCAATTTTAACATACATATCAACAACAAACTGATTTAAAAGCTGTCTGAATCGTAGTATTGTATTAAAGGCATTGTTATGAACCATAAAATAAAAAGCATAGAACTCTAGGGCAGTAACCTTTTTGTTTGGTAAAGGCTGATTGGTGACTGGATTGTGTTTTGGGATACAGAAATGATACCCTTCCTGACCTTGCCAAAAGATCAAAGGATACTGTAAGGCATCATAAAATCTGTGTGTTTCAGAAACCCTTACCAACGTTTCGTCACGTCGACGCAAGACAATGTCTCGACTTTCAAATTCATTACTGATAACAACAGCAGCTACTTCGTTTGTCGTTGGAGCGTTGAATCGCCTCTCATGTTCACCCGGAGGACGCCTGTCGGCGCGTATTACTACCTTTAGTTCTTTTTCTGGCCACTGTTCCATAGCTACTTTAAAGGTGTGGATAAGTTGATTGTGGGTGTGAAGTAAATGTTGTAAATCATGAACAATGTCGTTTGATAAACCTGGAATTATTTCATGTCGCCTGGCAGATTCTAAGTGTTCATCCCCTATAAAATAAACTTGCAGAAAACTGTGTTGCTGGCCAGCAGCTGGCAATAAAGATCCAAAACGATGGTAGATTTGACCATGCGCAGTAAACGTTGTTGGAAAGTTGTAAGAAATTGCTGGACCGGAAGTTCCGAATGACGTCATTTGGAAACAGGAATTATATTGCCGCGTCTTCTGTAAGAATGATGTTGAGAGTGGCGTTTCTCCAATCAGGAGTGTTCTCAGTGGTTCTGGTGGCTCATTAATGGTAGGAAGTCTAACTTTACCTGCGGTACAGCATAACCCAACACTTTCCCCTTTCCACTTGAGGGCACCACAGTGTCTGCAGGGTATATTCATAATTCCAAGTTGAAGCAGGCCATGACTGGAATAGGGAATATCTGGATTATATGAAAAACAAATACCTCTAAAAGGATCCCAGGTCATGCGCATGAAATTTGTTCTTTCTTCCCTTCTATGTCTTAAATGGTTTTCATGCTCTTCTGGTGTCTGGCTTAATATTTGGTTCAAATGTCTTTCATTATCATTTATGTGACGGTCCTCGCGCTGAGTAGGTGTTTCCTCAGCACGTGAAACAGCCGTTCTCTCAGCATTTCTTGCTTGTCGGGCATCGCGCTGAGTAGGTGTTTCCTCAGCACGTGAAGCAGCCGTTCTCTCCGCATTTCTAGCTTGTCGGACCTCTCGCTGATTAGGTGATTCCTCAGCGCGTGAAGCAGCCGTTCTCTCTGCATTTCTAGCTTGTCGGGTCTCACGCTGAGTAGGTGTTTCCTCAGCACGTGAATTAGCCGTTCTCTCAGCATCTGCCGCTTGTCGGGCCTCGCGCTGAGCAGGCGTTTCAAAAGCTCGCCGTGAAGCAGTTGTCAGCAAGCGTGCTTCTCGTTCTTCTGCAGTTTCGTTTTGGCGAGACTCGGCAACTCTCCTTGCTTTGTTTGATTTTAGATAGAGGTTACTTTTTCTCTTCGGCATGAAATAAATACAATTAATATTTAGCCTGCAAGCAAAATAAAATATAAAAAATGGTATATATTCCTGTTTTATTTTAAATATGAGCCACAGGTAACGTGGCAAAAAAAACTCTAGGCTATCTAAAAATCTTAAAGCATACAGTAGTGTAGCGTCAATATCAATTCTATGGTATTGATGTTATGGATAAATAGATATTTTTAATCCTTTACCTATGGCTCATTATAAACAATTGCGAAAGAATACAAAATTTGGGTTTGAAAAAAAGCAAAAAAAAAACATTTCCAACCAAACCAACTTAATTTTTAAAAGATCTTGTTTAAATCCAACAAAACAATAAATAAATCTCACAGTAAAGAAAAGAAAAGTTAAACAAAAACAACAATAAAATACAGTAAAAAAAACAAATACAGTAATTGAATGGCTATTATTTATAAGGTTGCTATTTTAACTGAATTACCCTTAATAATACTAATTTAAGATTAGATTCAACGTTAAAACACAATTTAATACTACTTACCTTTTTTATTTACTATACACAGCTAATAATAATGAATGTAAGAATTTCTTGATAATGTGTTTTTGTTCTCTTCCGCATGAAATAAATACAATTAATATTTAGCCTGCAAGCAAACGAAAATATTAAAAATGGTATATATTCCTGTGTTATTTTAGATATGAGCCACAGGTAACGGGGCAAAAGAAAACTCTAGGCTATCTAAAAATCTTAAAGCATGCAGTAGTGTAGTGTCAATATCAATTCTATGGTATTGATGTTAGGGATAAATAGATATTTTCAATCCTTTACCTATGGCTCATTATAAACAATTGGGGAAAAATACAAAATTTGGGTTTGAAAAAATGAAAAAAAAAACAATTCCAACCAAACCAACTTAATTTAAAAAAGTTCTGGTTTAAATCCAACAAAACAATAAATAAATCTCACAGTAAAGAAAAGAAAAGTTAAACAAAAACAACAATAAAATACAGTAAAAAAAAACAAATACAGTAATTTAATGGCTATTATTTATAAGGTTGCTATTTTAACTGAATTACCGTTAATAATACTAATTTAAGATTAGATTCAACGTTAAAACATAATTTAATACTATTTACCTTTTTTATTTATTGTACACAGCTAATAATAATGAATGTAAGAATTTCTTGATAATGTGTTTTTGTTCTCTTCGGTATGAAATAAATACAATTAATATTTAGCCTGCAAGCAAACGAAAATATTAAAAATGGTATATATTCCTGTGTTATTTTAGATATGAGCCACAGGTAACGGGGCAAAAGAAAACTCTAGGCTATCTAAAAATCTTAAAGCATGCAGTAGTGTAGTGTCAATATCAATTCTATGGTATTGATGTTATGGATAAATAGGTATTTTTAATCCTTTAAGTATGGCTCATTATAAACAATTGGGAAAAAATACAAAATTTAGGTTTGGAAAAATGCAAAAAAACATTTCCAACCAAACCAACTTAATTTTAAACAGTTCTTGTTTAAATCCAACAAAACAATAAATAAATCTCACAGTAAAGAA
>JAGFPH010000498.1:153686-183656 GCA_018207615.1 Philaenus spumarius
GTCAAACAGGTAAATTTATACCTAATTTATAGTCATTATTAATAAATCAATCCGGGAGCTATATAACAAAATGAAATACAAAATAATTTGATTTGAACATTTAACATTATTTACCGTCTTAGCTTTGGGGTTATTATTAATCCTACTCCTTTATTATAAAGAAAACATAACATGATTATGTGTATAAAATGTTCTAACGGGATTGGCGTGCGTTGCACGCATTGGTTTCTCCTAGTTTATTATATACAGAAAGCATGCCGCTATAACTCCACAACCACCCCATAACCACAGGGGTTATATGGTATGGTAGCCCTTCATCATCCATCAATAAAATAGGTTTAGGTTTGGAACTGCAGGGATTGAGTTCAGAGTGCTTACTGGCGCATAATTGATCATAGGATATTTGTTTCATTAATTTATTCATATCTGCGAGCAAAGCCTTTGGTGGGTATTGGTAGTAATTTAATAAGTATAATTATAAAATATTTTTAAAATTTTATTTTGGGTTCAATAAAACAAAGCAACATTAACATTTTAATTGATTTTAGGCTTTAAATTTTTTTAAACTCCGATCCTAACATATTTTAAGCTAGTAATCAAAAATATAATAGTTGGAGTAGTGCAGAGGGCTTCATGGAGGTCAATCTGACAAAGAAACAGCCGTAGCCAGCAGACCATAAACAGTAAATGTATAAGTTGTACCAAGTAGAAATGGGGAAGGTTTTTAGAAAAACTCTATAACTCCCTTGTTTGAAAAATAATGCATCCATTTAGAAATATTATACCTCCTAACAAAAATTGTTTGAAAGGTTTTTTTGATTATACCAACCTAAAGGAGGTAAACCAGGCGATGATAACCACCTAGGTTTTTCTCCTTTAAAAACCAAAAATAAATAATAAAATAGGTAAAAATAGGTATTTAGGAACAAAAAAATGTATAACTCTCTCAGTTGACACTTAATAGTAACAAATAATAATAATATTAAAATATAGTTTGAACAATAAATTTCAAATTTGAGAATAAACCAGCCAGGCAGGATGAGAATGAAAAAGACAACCATAAAGAAGATAAAGAAATATGGGACCATAGGCTTCTGACTTTGGAACCTTCTCAGGAATGGCTTAACATCTGACAATCTGCTTCTGAAAGCACTTAGGCTAACAACAGACGAGACACCGGTGTATGGTACACTAGAGTATGGGACACTATATGTACTATTAATAAATGTGTGTCAACAGACGAGACACTGAGTAGCGCGCTACCAGATTCTGTGGCTCTACGGTGTATCTCCCCGCGAAAATCTGGGACACCGGACGGTGTACAGGATTCCGCAAGGGCATTCGTTTGAATTGTGACTATCAGACGAGACACTAGTAGCGCGTCACCATTTAAAAATTAGTAAATTGTTTTATGTGTGAAAGCTTTTGAGTTTTTTTTTTTAATACTTTGAGTTTTATTAAATTGTTCAATTATTATAGTATTAATTTTAATTTGGTCTTTAAAATTTTACAAATTCAAAACAAAATTATTAATTGGTAAAATATATAACAATGTCAGTAGAAAATTTTAATATATGAATAGAGACAGTTAAATGTCTATTAATTGTCAATGCATTCAATAAACATTAAATTTTCAAGGCCTAGACGGAAGAAAAAACATTTTATGTTTATTGAATGTATTTAGGCTACAATGAATGGACATTTAACTGTGTTTACTGTCTTAGCTTTGATGTTATAATTCATTCATTATATAATAAAATTAAACGTGTGGAAACTGTAAATATTTGTATAAAAAACAATCTAATACTAAACGGCAATTGAAAGATTAAAATTATGTGTGTATGTTGCCATTAAGGCTGGTAAAATAATCGAAGAAAAGGCGTGATGAACTTCGTTCCTGACAGGGGTCCCACGACTGCACACAATTACTGTTTTTATTTTAATTAGGCTTATCATTTATATTTTTACAAATTTACAACAATTATTAATTGATATTTAATATAAAAATGTCAGTAGAAAATTTTGACACCGAGTCATTTATAAATATTATTTTTAATCGACCTTGTTTGTGGGACTTAACAAGCGATGAACATTCTAATAAAACTTTGAAAAAACATTGCTGCAATAAAGTTTTCTGTACATTTATAAATTATATTGCCTAACCCTACTGACAGAAACTATGAACATTCTGAATGTTTCGAAAATAAATAGAAAGTAGCTGTGACGTCAGAGACACCGGTGTCTCTGCAGTGTCTGTGCTGGCTACCAATCACGGACACCGATTGGCTACCAGGGTACCGTACACAGGTGTCTCGTCTGTTGTTAGCCTTAGTTTTGTCTTAAAAAATGGATTTCTCATAGTTTCTCCAAGGTATTGGAGGTTTTTGTTATATTTTTTGTTATATTCTGTACAAATTTATCGACATGATCACATATTTTGAAAGCTTTATCTACACAGCGACCATTTTCCAGCCATTTTACTGCTGTGAACTTAAAAGGGAAAGAGGTGCTGGTTGTAATGTCTGAGTATTTTGCTCGTTGTGCTGACTATCATTGAAAAGGCCGTAGAGAGATGTTAAAAAGTTCCCAACCAATTGGCTCTCGAGTTTTTTCATAAAACTGAGGTTAACATTCTATCTATCCATTAAGACTTGTAAAATTTTTCTTAAAGATAAGGAGAGCCCTTTGCACTCATATTTTGTACATGAGTTGGCCCAATAGCATGAGAAGCAATTGCTTGTTTCCCCATATTGTTTAGTTTAAACGATTTCGGACACACTTTACAATAAGCTGGATTCGCATCACTAACAACCAAGTCCAACCAACCAGTAAATTCTAGAAACACTTTATTGTCCAGCCAAAGTTTATTAAACAAACATTTCTTGTTAGCTATTGTAATAAGTTTAAGTTAACAACCTAAATAAAACTGAAAATACAAAAAGAATTAGCGAAATTAGTTTAAAAAAGGACACAGGGGTACAACAAAAACTATATATTATAGTTGTTGTGCACTTCTTGTGAAAAATATCTGGAAAATGCTACGATAGTCTGAGTTATGGCAAATTTAGAGCATTCGAAATTCCCCTCAAATCCATCACTGGAGAAGATTTAACTAACTTGGGTTACGGAAACTAGAGTAGAACGTTAGCCACAACTCTTCCATAGAGGAAGATTTCCCTGACTTTCAAGATTTTTTGTCTCTTTCCCTGACCATCTTTTTATTCCCTGACTTTCCAGAATGTGGATACCCTGATTACAGTACCATAAGTTGATGTGCTAGAGAGTAAGTATCGTTGGCTATTGGCACAGCGCGGTGGCAATAGTATGTGAAGCTTTCCATCGCACTTGGCCGTACGACCGACTTATGCCCTACTCCCGGAAACCCGGATCAGCCATCCGCCCCATTAGTCCGGATTTTTGAGAGTCTACTGTATTACTAAAATTTTGATCTGAAACTTTTCTAATAAATGAAACTCTTAGAGCAAGGAGTGAACAAATTTATTTAATGCTTGAAGAAAGTAAAAAGGAACTTCGAACAACAAACCTTATGCTTCAGAGTAATGTATGCTAACCCCTCAGCTACAAGGCCTTTTTTTGTAATCACAAATGCATTACTTACAATATTTAATCTTAAAAATATTTGACTTTTTTTTTAGCTTTATTCATTTGATGAAAAAATGGTGAAAACATTGGTTAAATATTAAAATGTTCCACAGTGTTAAGAATTACAATGTACAGATTATGTGATGCTAAGTAAAAATACATGAAATTGGAATGGTTTATGAAAGCCAATGCATGATCCAGTTCTGTGTTTTAAAAGATCTGGTGTCTTCCCTCCAAGTGCACAAGACCAATTATTGTACCCAACTTGCAACAGTAGAGTTGCCACACATTTTATATTACTTACTTCTTGGAACGACTTCCAGTATCTGGTAATGATAACAAGTCAATGTCTGCAGCATTAAGCCACAGCGATCTTTGTGGGTAAATCTTTTGTCTATTAGTAATCTTGGATTTTGTAGAATCCCTGGACAAGTTAAAAGATGGTCAGACGAAAACAATGTGTACTAGAGTCTCATCAGCATTTTTGCATACAAGTCGAAAGCAGCAAAGATAATAAGAAGCAACCTTAGCTTGGTCAGCAATATATCCGGGAACTTCACCTTGCTATCTTAGAGTCTAGATTTTAGCGACTTCTTTCATCTCTATCTATACACATGTACAAAGGGAGAGGGTGAAACTGATTCCTCCAAGTCGGGTACAGCTGGATAGCACAACTTCTTGTGAACCGAACGTCAGCAGTTGCTTTCTCACTGACACTACAGGTAGCCATATTATAAATGTTAACTGTAGAGTTGGAGTCACAAAGCACAGGAAATTAAAATTAACTCCAGCAGTTACAAATAAATTAGACCATGACATTTTGGGAACTTCCGAGACTTTTAATGCTATTTGTAACTTTTGAGAACCGGTAGACAAATCTGCTACAGAGAAAATAGTATAGCTTTTATGAAAACTATCCCGATTTAAAAATAGTTACCAAAATCTTTTTCTGAAACTCTTGTCTTACCTTCTTATTATAATGCTTTTTGCTTTTAGAAATGTGAGCAATAGTGAAATAAAAATTAAATTTCTGAAAATGGTTGTTTGACTAAACATTAACAATAATTCACAGATGATATTTCTCTACTTTATTTCAATCAACTCCTATAAAAGTGAGTGTACGGGCATACGTACGTACGTGAGGAACATGTAATAACATATTTCAACCATCATCTGTAAACCCAGTGTAGATTATAGTTTGGGGTTATGTTTACAATTTCAATCATTATAATTTCTTGTGAAGTTGATTTTTTTTAAATATGAGTTATAGAACTAATGAATGCTACAATATACGTTATAATATTTGCTTTGAGGTTATAAACTATATATAAATACAACCTTTTATCATCAATATATTTGTTTATACAAATTTAAAGAAGAGATAGGCTTACCTATTCCTTTAACAGCTGATTTCACCCATCATCTGTAATATTTACAAACCCAGTGTAAATTATAGTTTGGGGTTATATTTAGGTAGGCCTAGATAAGTAGGCCTTAATGTAGTTTGTAAATAGTTTGTATTTTAAATTGTGTATTTCTGATGTGTATCTAATTAATCAGCCTGTGATTTTTCACAGGGGCTTACTAATAAAAAATAAAGATAACTAGAGTTGTTGAATAAATATCGATGTAATTGTTAAAAAGAAAATAAGTTTAACGTCATAGTTTATAATTAATCTATGATTAGTGATGTAAAACGCCTGGGCGTTTAAATGTCGGGGCAAATGCCCAAGGCATATGCCCAAATAAACGCCCAAAATCCATAAGCGCCCGGGCGTTTATCCAGTTAAAGGCTAATAAACCTAATTAATGGAAATTAATTTGAAGACCACTATTCTAAATAACTTTTTAAACCTCTTATTATACATATTTACATAAAAGCCTACATTAAAATAATTAATTACTTGTATAATATGTTATTTTATTGGTAATAAGTGTTGACTCTCACTTGTCAACAATGGGAAATAATTTAGACTGAAAATAAGCTTTATAGGTTTGTTTTTATTAACAATATCTGGCTAATGTATATATAGAATTATACATATGTATAATACACAAGAGGAATCAGTCTTAAATCATTATGGGCATAATCAATACTTGAGGTCTTCCTGCTCAATTCCTTAAACTAATTACTTATGGCTATTCTCCCAGAAGTGGTTGGCCAATGCCTCCACAATCATCCATCTTTTTCATATGTAACTACAACCTTAATTCTTTACTATCCTATCTACCTCAAGTAAAAAGTTAGTTGGTTTGGTTGTTTTTTGGTAAAAATTGGTAGGTCTAAGTAAAAACATGAATGATTGTATAACAAACATAATTATATATATATTTTTTTTTTAAACCAGTGTTGGACCATATAAAAGCAAAATGAAAATAATTATTTTATAAGTGCCTTTTTATGTTATTGAAATACAAACAAAGCTGTTAAAAAGCACTTTTTTACTAACAAAACTTTAATACTTAACTGTAAATTCAATTGTTCATTGATTCATTATAAATTTACCTTATGCACACATTTATGACTTCCAGAGTAGAAACCTGCTTAAGTAGCAGTTAGTAAATTAGATATTATTTAACAATTTTGCAATAAAATGTTTATTCAAAACACCACATTGAAAATATTACAAGTTTTAGGGGATTATTTTAATGGTTTAAGTTGTTTGTCAACTTATCTCTTGATAATGGCCCTCTCCCTTAAAATTTTAATTTTAAAAACACAACTAAGCCCTGAATGCAATTAAAGATTAAAAACATGAACTATAATAATTAAAACATGAAATATAATAGTTAAAACTGCCTTAAACTAAATTTTTTACAAACGACCAGTTTTTGGGCGCTTAAAATCGCTTTGGTCAAATGCCCGGGCATATGCCCATTTTTAAACGACCAGCCCACTGGGCATATGCTCGGCCCACATCACTATCTATGATGAAAATATGTTGTGGAAGAAACACGCATCAACCTATGTTTTCAGTTAAGATATATTCAACAATTTATTTTTTAGCTCTTAAAATCACTATATCACAGTTTAGTGCTTTCAAGACTCCAATAATGAGGCGGGGTTGGTGAAATGGTCTTTGGCGAATGTAAGATTGTTGAATTACTGTAAAATGCATAAGACATGAGTCGGTTCAGCATTTTGAAAAAAGGCAGACAAATTTTAAAGCCAATTTCAGTATTAATTTGAATAAATGTAAAAGGCAGACAATTATTAAAATTAATTATTAAATTCAATTTAAATATGAGTTTAAAAAAATAGACAGTTTATGCACTGACTTTAAGATGCGGAAAGTATACGAGTTTCGAGACGCATTTAGAAAAGTAACGTCCACACCAGTCTAGACGAGATAAGAAGCAAACACCTGTAAGCTAATTCCAGGAAAAGTGGTCTACCTTATTTTCCACATGCAAGATCTAAAAGGAACGCATAGCTAGCAACCAAAAGAATATGATGCAACATTGGGCATTTATATGTCGTCAGACGTTTCTGATTGGTGGAGAGAAAATAGACGCCAACTGAAGTTAGCGGTGGGAGAATAACGCTAACTTGACTTCTCATCGAGACGTCAAGTTATTAAGACGTGTGTTTTACTCAGTGAGTAATTTTGTCTTAAAATGTGAACATTTTACAAGACAGTGATGTATTGAAGAACTGGTTTAGATTTTTACCAAAGTTAATATCTTCGACAATGGTGTGTGTTGCGATCGGCGAACTTTATAAAGTTTCGAAGTAAAGTGACTGAATAAATCGGACAATGAACTAGGTTACAAAAGTTGCGCGTGCGAGTGGGTTTTTCTTTTTAAATATTATTAATTTCATGTCTACCTTTTCGTAAGTATTATATATCTATATGTACCATATATTTTTGAATTTAAATTGATTTATGTTATTTGTTTGACTACATTTTTTTGTCGAAATGACGTACAGGGTTGTAAATTTTTTGTAACTTTGATATAAAAAGAAAATGCAGGGCTAAAGCGGCCAATTAAAATCAGTTGTTATGTGAACCATTATAGTTTGATTTCATTGTCCTATATTCCAGCGAGTACTTGTTCAGGAACCTCACGATTAAAAGTAAGTGATAAACTAAATGAGATTAGAATATTTCAGTCGTAAAAGACGACAGGTAAAAAAAGATCTAGTGTAGGCTTAACCTAAATTCAATATTTTATTTTTTTAAACTAGTTTTTATTTATTAATAAATTCATTTTTTTTTTATAACGACTAACGTTATACGAAATATTAAAGTCTCAGAATAAGTTTATCTATGTTTTATATTGAAACTAGAGGTTCCAATCGCGAGATTCAGTATCTTGGGATCCCGGACCATTTTACGTTCCCGTCAATCCTGGGATTACCCCCGAGATTTTCGGGATTGATAATTAGACTAAAAAACACGAAATTCATAGATTTTCTCGTAAATGAAGTTTTACTTCTTATTTCCTACGTGAATGATGTACGATGTAAAATGTACAGTAACTATTTTTATTACAAAACTATTGTAATCCGATATAACTTTAATTAATTAAAAGAGAAAAAAATACGATCATTTATGTCAAAAACTTAGAACTGATGATGTCAAACTGCGAATGTTGCTTTTTAATATTCATACATTCTTATCAGCCAAGCCAAACCTCCGTAGCCGTGACACCCTACCGAAGAGACAGACGTGACTTTCAACGATCTCGCTCTAATCTACAGTGTTATAGTTTACTGTAGTTTTTTGTGTAATAAAATTTGTTTTAAATAGTAGAGTAGATGAGTAGCCTACTTAGAGTATTATTTTGTTTGTGCGTTTTGGTATTATATAAGAAATTAAAATTACAGTAGATATTTAGTTTCGAAGTTATTTTCATTAGTTTAAGTTAAAAAATGTATGTACTTTTACATGTTTTTTACGAAGTTTTACAGTGTTTACTTCACTTTCACTTCGTACATATGTAGCTTTTTTACCGCTTGTGTTCGTTCAGCAATTAAAATATACAGTGTGATTGAAAAGTCCCGGAATGGTGTAATATATTTTTTACCATTATAGATAAAGTAATGAGACTTGGTATATCAATAATAGCCATAAATGTCTACTCTTTTAATGTATTATCACTTTTTTATCCCTTAAGGGGGACGGCCCACGAGGAGTCAGACAAAATTCTTAAATAGCAGCATAGGTCGAGTTTGGTATCAAATTAAAGGTCTTAGTTAGTAGAACACATTGCCGCAAACCGGACTTCGAAAGGTCCACTCTAACCAAAATGGCGGCCCTAAACGTGTTGAAATAAATTGACATAAAGTTGCTAATATCTCGAAAAGGAAGAATTTTTAGAAAAAATTTCAAGAGACAAAAAATGTTTATTTCAAAGTGCTTGACCTAAACAAAGTGCTCCCAAATCGATTTTGTAAATTTTATTTTTACTCCATCTTAGTAAAATTATTACCTTGATTGATTACCTCAGTCACAAACAATCATGACTTTCCAAGGATATAAAATAAGTTTAACACGTTTTCTACGACATCAAATGCCATAAATCCCTGAACGCTTCCTTGCATTTATTTCTATCATAATCAAACTTTAGTCGTTTATACGACTGATTTTCCCCTTCACTACACGATGGACTTTCGTTCGCTCGTTTCTTTTTAAATCTATATTGTAATGAATCTCTACCACCGGGACCTGAAATAACAAATTGCTCTATTATGTATCGACAGTTTAAATGAAATAATTCTTTAAAACATAGTCAGAAGTGTCCAGAATAACAATTGGCAAATTCACAATTTGGCAAATTTAATAAGATGTCTTTTAAAGTAGTTTCGAGGCAAAGTGGAGGTTCTGGCCTCTAGAGGTATATTGTGTAACCACCATACAATCTGTATAGGAAAGGCTCTAACATTCAACCCTTCCTTATACTATAGGCTCTAGGGGTGTAGAGTTGTACGACTATCATGCTATTAATAAAGGAAGATGGTTAGCAAAATACAAGGATTTAAATAATTCCAAATTACTGTTTGAAAACAAATGTTTATATCTTTAACTATTATAAATGAACAATAAAAATACAACTTAATTTAGCTTTCACATGAACAAAATTAACATCAGCTTTTTTTCATACTAAACAAAATGTTGGTGCAATAAAATAGAAAACAAAACACTTATTCAGTTTGTACTTATAACTGACTTTGAAAACTTATTTCAAATACTTTATAGAAAAGTTTAATTTGTCAGGTTATATTGTATCTAAAGTTAAATAAAACAACTACAAACAAAACTAACATTAAATTATTCTAATCAGTTTTATGAGTCAGTCTGTGCCTTAAACCTATCACTTATCATCATGTTCTTTCAAATACCCAATTAATTGGAGTACTATTGGAAATACTACATATTTATATACTCAAAAAGATAAATACTTAGGATAGTAAATATTCACATTACATGTCTTAATGACGAAGCTCAGTGGTAGGACAACAAGATTAATATTTACACGAATAAATTAAAGACAGGTGGACCATATTTTAATATCGGTATCTTTGGTTGAAAAAAATATAGTCACTTAGATATTTGTTGCTGTTTACGACTAGCATCTGGTTACTTTTTACCGAATTACCTGTGCTTTGTGCCTTTGCTACGGTCACAGAAGCATTCAGCTTGTTTTTGGTGGGAACTATTGACACCTATTTGCAAGTTCTCAGGATTCAATTGTTATATTTATTAGGTTTTACGCAGACATACATCTAATTAAGATATACAATTCTACAGATCAAAAACCAGATTTGGTCCCAACGATAAACAAGGGAAGAACATGTCGGCTTGTGTAACGAGCACCATATGTATGAAAGAAAAAGACCAAAGGATCCAAAAGAAAAAGGGGAAGACCACAATCGAGATGGCCAGACTATGTAAAGAATGACCAGAGAAGAATTGGGATCTACAGATGGATCTATTCAGTTCTGCTGAAGGTAGATGAGAAGTACACCAAGGTTCTACGCCCTACAGGTGCACCACGGGGTAAGATAAGGTTCTGCAGATTTATATTTGAAAATATATTCTTGTTTTAAGGATTTGACGATTACTAAAAATGCATGATAAAAAAGTAAAATAAAAACAAATTCCGTCAGTCCAAAAGTATAATAAATTAACACAAAGTTAAGATACGATTTTTTTTACTGCATTTGTTTAAACATGTAGCATATTTATATTTAAAAACTAAATCTGTTTTAAAATGACGAAGAAAACCATAAAAACCCCACTTTCAACTTACCCCATTTCAAGTTTTTAATATAATAATTACCATACATGGAAAATATTGTAACTATTATATAATTATAAGTACAAGAGTTGGAAGATAAAATCAAATAGGTAACAGCAATCTTAAAAAAATATTGTTAAAGTGAAGAGAAAGAATAAGAGCTGTGGGAAAAGGGACATTGTTATCAGCTTCCAATGACTGCATATCATTTTTCATCACAGCCAATTTTATTTTTATATTCAGTCAAACCTCACTTTAAATAACTAAATTAATCCACACTAAGAATCTCAGATCTACCTGCAAGAGGCTTAAACAATATTCAACATTTCAGAAGACCAAACTACTACAATGGTTTATATAATCTATAACTAAAGTAAATTGGTGAGAGTGCCCTTAAATATTACTATCAATCATTTCACATCAAGATCTTTAAACCTTTTAAAATTAAATCCTAAAATCTCAACAGCTGTAATATTTATCCCTCTCTCCAGTACAAAAATCAAACAAAGACTCTCATCAAATAAGTATTGCATATCATCGTGTTATTAGTTAAGATATTTTCTTTGTTGATCATTTTCAAGAACTGAGTTTTATAATTAACTGTATATTGCAGCTAGCTAGGTACAGCAAATATAATAACATTATATCAATAAAAAACTTTGTAAAACCATTTCATGAAGTATGTGTCGTTTATTCGATAATTGGCAATGCCCAATTAATCTGCTTAGTCAGAGTTTATAAATATGTTTCAATATTGATCTAAAACAAGATGATCCAACTAAAAGTCAGTACTTACAGCTAGGACAGTTGAGTTTATTGTTTATGATAGCATAATACACTTTAATAATACTTGAAGTAAACTATTTGAGTGCTCAGGAAGTGAAGATGTAGAGGTTATGGTATCTTTAATTCTAACTAAAGCTAATCTAGCAGATGAAAACAGGACCGATCAAGCGATGTTGGCAAAATAATTAAGGTGATTGAGTAACAAAGGTGTTTGTTTATTGACGAAAAAAGTGTAAAGATAAACTATACATTTTTATACTGAAAATAAAATTGTGCTTCTTTTGTGTATTTCATTTTTTTAGTTTGTGTAAAAACAACTATATCACTTAGATCATGTTTTGAAATAAAACTAAATTTTAACTTTAAGCACTGCATAACACAGCGACCTCCTAGTCAATCCGATCAAGCTCACCGACACCAAGATTAACCGGTATAAAGAGCCCAAAAGTCACTTTCTATGTCACTGTCCCAAAAGTAACTAAATCACCCATCTCTAAATTAAATAGTTATTCATTTAAAGTTTAACTAAAATACTCAATTTTTGTCATTCTTTATTGCAAAGTCACAATGATAAGTTACGGAATAAACCTTTATAAATACTTCATCATGTATATTTGTGCAGTTTACTATAAAATTTATTCTTGGCATTTATGTAGCAGGCTTAAACACTGTGAAATGAAAATCTTTATTGACTAACTTAACTAGAAATGAGATTAATGGTAAAAAATATATTATTGACTATTATAGTATTTATAGGCTTATAACACAAAACTATTCTCGATAATCCATTTAATTGTAGGAACATTCATAGGTCACTAATTAAATTTTTCTGTATATTAACTAGGCTATGAGTATTAGATACATCACAAATATTCTTTAAAGATGTTTTAATAATAAATAAATAAAAAGATGACAAATAATAATAATAAATTATACATTATAATAAATTAATAAATAACTAATGTAATCACCTCATTTAATGGGAATATTACAACTTAATTACAGCTTTAAAAAATTCATATATTGTTTACGATCAAACGTTTTAAAAGATAAAGTTAGTATTGTTCCGTTCACGTAATATCAACAGAGGCTGGAAAACAACTCCATTCGTCTTCAAATATGTATAAAAAATGTCGACGAGGGGTTTTCAAAATTGAAGTCATTCTATTGGGAGCTGATGCAATTCATAAAAATAAGTTTTATATTAACATAGGTCCAGAAACGTTCACACTCCGTCGGTCCGCCATTTTATTTTTTTCCCAAAATTAATAATAACATACAAGTAACAAAACTTCATCATGTAAATTTTCAAAATGGCAACTGTTTAAAATTGTTGTAAAATTAACACTTTGTAAATATTTATCGTTAAAAATTTAAATCGGCCACCATTTTGAAAATTTACATAAGTAAGTTTTTGTGTTGGTTTAATTTATAAAGTTATACGTTAATTTTTGAAAAAAAAACTCAAAGTGGTCGACAGACGGAAAACTAAGCGTGTTGTGTGTATATAAATATTTAAAATTTATTTTTATCTACATTATCAGCTCCTGAGAGATTGCTGTATCTCCACTGTAAATATTTCTGAAGAAAAGAAGGAAACTCAGATTAGCTTATGCAATTATATACTGCAGATACAGACCAGGCCTATATGCAGCAGCAGTTTAATCAAAACTTATAGTTACAGTACTACTGATGGTTACAGGATATGGTGAATGATAAGATTAATTCCAAACAAACCATTATAATAACAGACTTGCCTTATTACTAAGTTAAATTAAATGGAACTATCCTACTCACAGTTGAGTAACGTAGCAATTTTATTGACTGCAGCATCATTGCTGCAAACATGAGCTTTCGCTTCCCAAAGCATGTTTATTAATTTCTCATCATTCTTTTCATCCATGGCGATGTCTTCCGATAGCTGAGGTGAAAATCTGAAGTAAGGAACACCAATCATAGAACACCAAGAGCTACAACGATCGATTACTCTGCCGTCCGCAAGTGTCGCTTGATCCACAAGAAGGGCTCCGATGGCGGAAACACCGAAAGCTAGTTTGGCTGTATCAAAAATACTTTCTGGTCGGAAAATGTCTATTCCTCTCAGCTGAATCAAAAATAAACAAAAGATATTAAAAATTGTATCAGTTAAACATACAAAAAAGTACATCATCAGAACTCAAAATTAAGACCAAATTCTATCTTTAGATTTACGATACAATGTTAAGTCAAATTTCTAACAAGATTAGCCAATTATTTATAAAAATGAAGATACTTTAAAACTGAGACTAATATTTCAACTTGAACTTATACAAGTAGATTGTGGATAAACAAAATGAAAAAATCCACAAAAATTTTAATTCAAAACTGAACTCCATATAAATTGCCCTTTCTCTTTTCACATCGCTCATCTCATATGCCAAGTAGCCAATAAGTTGAAAACATTAAATTTACAATCGTAACAGAATCCTTAGATTGAGGTAAGTAAACATTCTCCAACCAAACACTACCTACTGTGTGAACTGAATTATAAGTAACCACTATATATATTTACCTGAGATACAGGCACACATCCTGTCCCAATAGATACTACGATTGTCGGAGGTTGAACTTCATCTGCTCTTCCTGTAGCCTTTAGAGCTGTATTGAATTCATGTATCTCTGTTAATGCATCTAAAGTTGGATTATTGGCTATTAGACCTCCATCCAAAAATCTGCCAAAAGCCCTGCACACATATAAACAGTCAGGTATACAAAATCCAGGAATCAAAAAAGTCGAGGTCGGATGAACAACTAAAGCTAATCTTACCTAAAATAAGAAGGTGCAGCTCCACTAGCTCTCGCTGCTTTCCAAAGGAACTGTTCTGCTGGATGAGGAGGTTTTGGACGATCAGTCGGCTTTACATAGGGATCTATCATGTCGCACGGTGCCGGATAATTTCGGAATATATGAAGTTCAACCGGCTTTTTGTCCGCCAGAAGACCCATAATCATCATCCTGGAAATAAAATCAAAGTATAAGTTACTCATTCCATATACGTAGAAGTCAAACACCTAAATCTATTTTCGTCCATACGATTTTTGATGTTTTATAATCATTCACATATATAATTTGAAAACATAAGCTACTTATACGAAAACTATGTACTTATTGCCCATTTATTAAGTACCTGTATAAAATTGTACAAAAGTTTCAAGTTTGTAAAGAAAATACTGAAATTTACAAATAATTTAACAGAAAGTTTAGGCCTACAAATAGTAATAAATTGTGAGACTGCCGTCAGAAGTGAAAACATTTTAGCTTCATTAGTTAACTTTATTTTTGAGTTATTAAGAAGTATTTTTAATCAATGTATTAATGTTGTAATAGGATCTTAGATAATTGCGGAGATGCGACGGAGTCTTAAATAATTGTGGAGATAAGATAGAGCCTTAAATATTTGCCTCTATTTATGTCATTTTGGTATTTAGTATTTGTTTAATCTTAATAATTTTGGTTCATTTTCAACCAACATGATAGTCTAGATTTCATTGACATCCACAATTTAATTTCCAGCGTACTTGTACCGTAATCGAACCAAAGAGATTATAAATTTAGATTAAATAAAGTATTGCACAGTAGTTGCGTAAAAATGTATGACGCAGGCGGTCAAGTGCAGGAATTGGAGGCAAATATGATCAGGTGATTTGACGTCACAAATCAAATCGTGAGATACAGATGTTATGTCAGCAAGAATACTAGATTAAGTTTTTGATCATGGGTTATAATTTAATATAGAAAAAGAAGAACATGTATAGTATGTGCAGTGAAAGAAGAAACAAAAGGTTTGTTTACAATTTAATTTTATTTAAAAATTATAATTATAGACATTTGATTCTTTTTTTTTATAAACAAAAGTTTTTAAATTAAGATAACTTGATGTTTATTAAACAATAACGGTTAATTAATAATCCCACATCCTACATAATTTTTTAATAGTTAATTATATTTATTTTTATTTTTGAACTTCAAATATTTTGGATTTTTTAGTCACATTTTTTTAACAGTTTTTATATATTTTGTATTTATTTTTGTAACGCCTCATGTGCCATAGTATTTTTTTTCTTTCTTTTTACACAAGGAGAATATGATCCTTAAACACATATTACTGTGTTCTTTAAATTAATGCCTACAGAACTTTGGTAGGTTACTTTCCACATTTTTCTCAACTACCCTGACCAATTCACAGTATATTTTACAATTATTTCACTACAACATTTGCATTACATTTAAGTGACATACATTCTATTGCATACATTTTGTTCTCATCCTCACCTACAGCCTACCATGGAAGGCAAAGAAGCAGGTGCAGTAGTTTAGTATAATACCCCAGTACAAATAAATTAAAATTAACCTAATTACGTTATTTCAACTAAGGTTGACGAGCTGATTCGGTTAGTTTATTGACTTATATTTTACAATTTCTCATGTCTTTATTGTTAGTAAAACTTACTTTGGGTACTCGATATCAGTCATAACAGTCTCTGTACCAAGAGCACTTTTCAACATAGTTTCTAAAGGTTCACTTGCATAAGGTTTAGATCCAACGAAGGCATATTCTTTCATTTGGAAATACAAACAAAGGCAGTCTCTAAGAGATTTACCTGCAACAGTTGTTAAGAACATCTAAAAACAAAAGCTATTTAATGTTTACTTTTCCAATACACTAGATTCAATCTTATAAACCCATGGTTGGTTTAAGCAAAATAGCTTAAATATTCTTATATAGCTTCTTAATTAGCCACTCCACACTAACACTCTACTTTGAGCATGAACTGTAGTCATCACATGCTATTTCATCAGTTGAAATCAGTGATTGCTTTGTGGTTTCGTTTTTGATGTGAAAGTAAACATTTTTATAGTGTTGAAAGTAAAATTCTCAGAACACGGCAAATATTTTTTACATATTATTCAATGATCTAGCTGATGATAAAAAAAAATATACAGACCCTTTTATGATAAACAAAATTTTAGGATAAACCGATTTTGGCGTTTTATACCTTTATTAGGCCTACAGTTTTAAGGAAAAGTCAAATAATTGTGGTAAAAAATTACAGAAACAATACAATTATTTATTTTGTGTTACATTTAAACAACTGAACAACTAAAATTGAGTTTTTTATAATAAAATACAGTACTGTACGTAACAACAATCTTCTTCCTTTTTTTGGAATAAATAAAATTTTACTTAAATAAAACTTAACACGCAATTAAAAAATAAGGAAACAATCAACTTAAACACACTGTATACAAACAACAACTGAATAACTTTGCTAGTGTAATGGCTACACTGACTAACTGAACTAGAACGGCACCTGTCACATTAGATTGCTCACAAAAATTACATGACTCAAATTTCAGTCCCGTCTGCAATTTTATCCTTACGCTCGGTACTGTCATACAGTCTTCGATCAAATTACTGCGTTGTATTGTTTTGGCTTCTCAGATAACATACAAAGCGAATTACAATGTTAGCTATTGTTATTACTATTCTGTACATTTATTGCATTGTGTTGTATTTCTTACAAAACAAGACGTTAATTATGAGGGTAAATCAAGGGGTGTTGTGGTGACACACTCAATTACTGTATAACAAAATTTTTACAGTATTAAAAATTTTTTTCCAAAATTTTGTCCGGTTAAACCGAATTTTTGGATAAACGAATTTTGGATAAACAAGGTTTTAGTGTATTTCAAAATGTTGTACAAATCTTTTGAAATGATGGGTACTGTCAGAAAAATACAAAGTTTTAGCTGCAGTATATTTGGAGGTTTTTTTAAGAAAAAAATATCTTAAAAATAACACACAAAATACTTTAATATATATATATATATATATATATTAGGGATGAATCGATTCCACCGATTCTCGGCACTGGAATCGGCATCGAGTCAATTCCGTGAAAGTCGATTCCAATTCCATCGATTCCGAGCCGGCCAACACCAATCTCTGCAAATACGTTCGGTACGCCGATTGCCACGGCCCCGGTTTATATTTTCTCGTTATATTAGTTGTTACATCCCATTTCATTCCAATACGAAGTATTCAGAGAATCTACACTGCACTAATGTAATAGAGTAGCCGAAGTAGCCGTACCGTTACTTCTAGCCATTAGTAGCGATTACTTTGTGTGTTTACAAACTAGGGATGGGTCGATACCGACACCTATCAACAAAAAACAGAATGTTCATGGAAGAAATTAACGCCCGAACACAATCAGCAGTAATTTCATGAAATATTGGCGTTAAATTGTAATTTAATATACCAAAGTGAGTTTTCACGAAAGATGACGAAACCCGAATACAATTAGGCAAAATGTATGAAATATCAGTTAAAAACATAATTTAAGTACCACAGTGAATGTCCGCAAAAAAAATCGATGCCCGAATACAATTTGTGCGAAATTTGTGCCACTGGTGAAATATTATTTAAAATAAAATGCCAAATGTCCGCAAAAGAATGCGACGTCCGAATATTATTAGCGCTAATTTTATAAAACGCCGGAATTCGATAGCAATTATACAACAGCGTATGTCCGCGAATAAACCTACTCCCGAGAACAATGGAATGTCCATATAAGAAATTGTTACCCAAATACACTAACCGAGTCCAATTTAATAACTACAATGCCTTAAATACAGTAGCGTTAAAACATAATTTAAGTACCACAGTGAATGCCCGCAAAAAATCGATGCCCAGAATACAATTTGTACCAATTTTATGAACATGAACTACCATTGGTGAAATATTATTTAAAATAAAATGACGAATGTCATAAAAAAAATACGACGCCGAATATTATTAGCGCTAATTTTGGAAAACGCCGGCATAAACCTTAATTTAAATTACAATGGCTAAAGTCCGCGAAAATGTAATTTAGATGACAGTTGTAAAATTCGGAAAAAGTGGAAATTAAATGTAGCTATTTTCGGGAATGAATAACAAGTAAAACAAAGGCATTCCGTCGGGACTCCTACAAAAATCATAAATCACGGGTAACGTAAGTCCCAAAAATGTCCAAAATGTTTTACCCGACCTAAAACAAATAGAATTATTACTTTAAACTTTCGTTACCGATCTATAAAATGTGTTAGTTTTCATCACAGTAGACACCCTAATTCTATAAATAATATACACGATAAGAAATGATTCCATAAGTGGTTGGCCTTGAGCCTACCTGACTTGACTTCTTGTGTGCAAATAACAGCCTACGCACCAACAAAAATAAAACAAAGAAAACAATTGCCTAAAAATTTTACTGGGGAAAATGTCTACATACATCAAATTAAGAATGTTTTACATTTTCCCTACTGATATTTATTTTATATGGTTTTTCTGTTCTTAAGTTATCCTTAAAAAGTTAAGCCCCTACTCTTTAATAGTATATTACGTTACAAGCCCGGTAAATAGGGTTTTTCCGTGCGAGCATGATAGTTCCCGGGTGAGACGCAGCTGAGTGAGGGATTTTCATGTGCCAGCACCGAAAAATTTACCGGATGAGTTATGTACTATATTTATTATTATACTACACCGAAAAAAAATTTATTAAAAAAAAAAGATTAAACTTTTTAGATTTTTTTGTTATATTTCCATTGACAAAATCAATCAGCTGTTTACATAAAACTGATGTTTATTCTTATTTGTAAAATAAGCTGGAGAACGATAAAATCAGCTGTTTACTTAAAACTGATACGTTAATTCTTATTCTTATTTGTAAAATCAGCTGGAGTACGGTAAATTTACTGATCCTTACACAGCTGATTTTACAGTATTGTGCATGGAAAATAACACTTGCATGTCAGTGTTTTCTAGGTCTATGTGCACAGGTATAGAAAACAGCTTTTTCAGTGCAGCATAATGAAAAAAAATGTATACATTTTTTAATGAATCCAAATTGGCAGTGTTATGCAAGTTCCTCTTAGTTCAATAACAATATTAACAAATAACATTAAAGTGAAAAAACCATGCACTTAAAATTAAATAACAATGTTTTCCCTTTACAATTATAATAACTGGAATCAATGGAATCAGAATAGATTTCTTGGAATCGGAATCGGTATCAGAATCGATAAATTTGAGAATCAACCCATCCCTAATATATATATATATATATATATATATATATTTGATATCCTTATATAAAGCCCTTCCTAATGATACACAACAGTATTATACGATATTTATGTTTAGGGAGTTGTACGTTGCCCCCTGCAACATTTCTAGTAAAATATTCTCAGAGTTCTGATAATTTACAAAGGATACATGCTTTAGAATTGGTCAGATTGCAATGTGATACTTTCAACTGTTCCAGATGGGCTATTATTATCTGTAAGACGGACAAACAAGTGATAGTTTAAGGATTCGTTTTTCCTTTCAAGGTACAGAAATGTATGAAACACAATCATACACAAAATGGCCGACACAAGGAAAACAAAAGCATTTCCTTGCATATGTTTATTGACATTTTATCTTTATTTTTATGACCTCAATCACTTCCAAAAGTAAGGAAAATATATTTTTTAAACACCCTGCCAAGCTTTTTTTTATATTTATTTTTACCAAGTTTACCTTTTTTTTTGACAAAATAAATTGTTAAATCAGGCCCAATTTATTATAATTACAAGGTGCTAAAATAGTATAAATTAGCTTGTTTTTTAACAGTAATTAAAAACTATCCAATGAACAGCTGATTTTGGATAATACTCAATCTCAGTTCTATTCCAATCTATTTCCAACGTGCTAAAACAGTATAAATTGGCTTGTTTATAAACAGCTATTTTGATCGCTTTATTTACTATTTCATTGTTATTTTGTAAACAATGTGGCAACCCATAAGACCCTATGTTAATATTTTTCAACTTTTAAATTAGATTTTCTCAAAAAAATGCGTTTTTACACGAAATATGGGTGTACTTAAAAATCAAAACTACACCTAATACAAAATTTCTTTGAATTCGTTAGAGCCGTTTTCGAGATCCGCAACAGATACAAACATAGATACAAGAATTGCTCATTTAAAGTAATAGAATTAAACCACTGTACACAAAAAAAAGTGCCTGGCAAAGTTGCTTGTTAATACATTAAACTTATAATTATGTATTTAATGAGTTACTGAAAGTAACAGCAGATGGTAGAAAGTGATGCCACATCTAGACAGTTTGGACTGTTTAGACAGCCGTATTTACACTAATGTATTTGTTGTGGCGTGGAGTGGTTTGTCAAGGAGTAACTTAAATCCTACAAAGTTCAAGTTTATCAAAAACAATTACCCACCCCAATCTCAAGTATTAACCAAAGAGGTACTTAAATATTTAGTTACAACACTTTCCAAACAAATACAAAGCTAATCAATTACCTAATAAAAAATACATAAACCATCAACAAAATTAAATATAAAGATTACGTAAAAAGCACTATTGGAAAAATCAATAATTTTCTCGAATGCTATAGTTTAAATTTTGGTGTCTTAAAAAGTAAAGAGTTGATTCCTGGAAAGGGAGGATGGTTCAGGTGAGGGGAAGTCATATGACATACTCTGAATTAACTGTAATTACCTTCAATCAGAGATAAAATTAATGTAGCCTTTACTTTATTATACAGATGGTTATTACTTACTAAACAAAACCTTTATTGCAAGATTAATTTAACATTTCTTTTAGACTATTTTCAAAACCGTTTAACTCTGGTCCAGGCATAACGTTAAAATCAATTATTAAATTTTTTTTTTTTTAAGTGCATTAATATTTATTATAGATGTTGTTTATAATCAGCTGTCAAAAGCTAATCAAGATTCTTATATTATGTAATTGTCACTTTTTATTATTCTTGTTTACATGATTTCTTATTTTTATAAAATATCAAATTAGATAATTTAATACATTATTTGTAAGATACATCACAAGTTTTATAAATATTTTTCTAAAATACACTGAACACTTAACAAAAATTATTTCTTAATTAATTTTAAAATAACATTATTTTTGTATTGGCTATTTTTTCTAATATTTAAATACGGAGAAAACAGCTGTTCGGCTTGTATGCAAAGAATTATCTTTTATTTTTTGAATAAAATCAGCTAACTATTTATTAATGAAACATGTGTTCTTGTTATTAATTAGCCTAATGGAAGCCTTAAGGAAATAACAAATTGGTTCTCTTTAATTAAAAATCATTAATTATTATTTGGGGAAAAAATTATGGCTCAGTACATTAAAACGAATTCTGTGAAAATCTTCACCATTTAAGCTTCTATTAAAAAAGTACATGCAAGTACATGTAAGTATGAAAAAGTTACATGTAACAGCAATAATTAAAACATTTCAATACCTGCAGCCAAAGCAAGAGCTAGAATCGCACCTGTAGAGGTGCCTGCTACCCAATCAAAACAGTGGATTATGGGTTGCCCAATAGCTCTTTCCAAATGAAGCAATATTGTAACTAAAACTAATCCTCGTATACCACCACCATCGAGGCAGAGTAAACGACCTCCTCGTATATTCTTAGGGTCTGCACTTAGAAATTCCATTTCGAAGGCTTTCAAAATAGACCGAGCCTGCAATAGTTAATATTTAAGTTTAAAATCTTATTTTAAAAGTTGTCAGTACTCACTTGTATAAAATATGCTTTTAGGTGGATATATGTATACACAACAATATGAATCCATCACATCATTATTATATAAGTAGGATGATAGTTTTTGCAGCCAATAATCCAACATTACAATGTGTTGTAATATATTATAATATAATAGTACTCACAATTTGACCTACATTTGAATCCAAAGGTCCAGTTGATAGCTATACTAATTAAACAAAGCCTAGGCTTGCTAATAGAAATGAACACTAACCTATAAACCTGTCACTAACACGAGTTAGGTAAACAGCAAGTAGAAATTATATTAGAGCAATCTTTATAACTATATCTGTATATATAAAATCGAAATACCACTGACTCACTGATGATCACTACATCTCAAAAACGACAAAACATATGAACTTGTGACTTGACATAGTGGTTCCCCTTATGCTCTAGATGTGCAATAAGACAGGATTTTAAAATATTTTGCGTTTAAAGTTATTAAAACGTAAAAAGCGTTAGAAACATAGAAAAAATCTAAGTACCACTGACTGGCTGATGATCACTATTTCTCAAAAACTACCAAAGGTATTAACTTGAGACTTAACATAGTGGTTACCCTTATACTCTAGATGAGCAATAAGACGGGATTTTAAAATATTTTGCGTTTTAGGTTATTAAAAAGCAAAAAGCGTTAGAAAGGAGGTTCTTTAAATAAGGATATAAAAAGGCTCTCCTTTGACAGGGATTAATAAAACTAAAAGATGAATATTTTATACACTTAAGCTAAGAAAGTAGTACATAGTGTAAATAGCGTATTAACAAAAAGTATACGGGATGCATTTGAAATAGATAATTTTTGTTATCGAGCTTAACCCATAGCAAAGCACGGGCAACCAGCTAGTATATATATGTATATCAATAACCAGAATATAAATTATTAAAATTATATTAATTTGTAAGATATCAAACACCATACGTACATGTTAATCCAAAGTAGGCCAACTTTCATTCACTAAAATACACACATAACTCACATCACAACATAGCACAGTACCAAGATATATTTATTATTCAACCACATTCAATAAATTAACAACCAAATTTTATTCAGAGAGACAATAGTAAAAGACATATGTTGAAATCGACAATTGCATCTTTAAAAAAATCAAAACGAAGCCATGGCAGACATATTTGTTTACAATATTAGATATCAAAAGAACGGCTAACACGTCAAAAAACACGGATCGCGAAACAGGGTCCACACCAGAGAAATTCACAGACTGACTTCCGTGAACAACAAAAACCTTCAATAAAATAATATTTATCTTAGTTTGAGATCAAATTAGTACGATAGAATATGTAAATTAAATGTCTAGGATCATTTTAATACGAGAATGTAAACCATATTGTAAAACTTAATGAAATGCAATCATTATAACGCGTTAAATTACGCTACTTTGTAAAACCAGAATAAGTAAACACGCAAGAGAGCCGTTCGAAGACAACAGCCAGTCAGAAGAAAGTAGGCTTAGGGAGCGAAAATTCAAACGACACTTTACTAGTCTTGGCGTGGGTTTCAAACTGTATAGTTGTGATTGGTATCAGTGAATTGGAAATGCACGGAAAAGTTACTCTAATACGATGTAATGAAAATCAATCAACTATAAGTACATACCAGTGTTTTCTTAAAGGTATATGAATACAAAACAAAGTGGAAATATTTTTAAGTTATCACTAGTGGACTGTGAATATTGACAACCCCCCCCCACCCCCTTTTCAACAGTAACCCTTTTCAACAAATTTTATCCTGATTGAAGTAAGCAATCAGTGTCCTACAATCCATTAGAAAATTAATCTACAATTTATTAAACCATTGAAATGATGAACTTTCTATAACCGAATTTTTAAATTATAATTATTTCAAATAAGTGCAACCTGAAACTTGCTTGTGGCAGCATGAGCAAACCCCTCCACGAGATCATCAATCAAATAAATAAAATTTAAAATAATCTTGTTAATAAATTTGAAACATATCCATGTATTATTTTGAAATCGTATTTAATTATTAAAACCAATATTGTGCCATTGTACATTGTGTAAAATTTTTATTATTTTAAAATCTCAGGAAAATGCCATTCTAATATTCTATAATCTAGGAAAAATCAGATTTACCCTCATTATTCCTGACATTCGATGTTTATGGCCTTCATTGACTGGGCTATTAAGCAACTAAGTTTAACAACTCACATCTAGAGAAGGAGGTGTAGGTGGTGCTATACCAACTTTACTTCCTCCATCCTTACATCCTTCTGTGCAACCCACAGCAGTAAACGGACACCGTGGAGCACCTGTTGCATGTAGTATGTACAACAATCGTTCACCTGTATTATCTGTCTGTAGAGCAGCTAGGTGTCGAGGTGTGTGACCTTCATTGTTCCTATAAAATCAACAACACTCATTCACAGATAGTAATTGTACATGATGTAATCTAAGCAGAAGTTGTTGAGACAGACTTTGTGTATTATGTGAAAGTATGATCAAATCTAAATCAGACTGAAGTAACTTATAAGTTAAACTATTTAAATGATAACTATCAAATAAAATATAATATGCTGACAAACACAACAACTATCCGCTAGAAGAATCTTCAACTCTCTGACTCAAAAGTAAAAGCTTTCACCCCGTTAAATAATTCTTGCCAATATTTTCATGATAATTTAAGAGTGAATTCAAATAAAACTAAAAGTATCCCCTTTGATTTTTCAAGCATATAATATATATTTTACTCTACTTAGTATTGGACGAGTTTTGCTTCAACTACATAAGCAACCAGTGAGAATAATAGCACGTTTGAGAGGCCAAGATTTTAACTTTCCAGAGAATGTAGCTTTTATTAAAAGTTATTTTATATTTTAAGTTTAAGAGCACTATAACTTGTACAATTACAATGTAAAAGATTTTGAAAATTCAAAATAATTAATTATTAAAAACGTCATACGATCATCGCTTTTCGGATGATGGAGAGTTCATTAAAAGGACCATAGATAGTGCAATCATGGTTAAAATGAAAATCAAATAAGCACTATAGATGATTATTGAATGTTTATTAAAATATAATAAAATTAGTTACACTTATAATAAAATACAAATAAATTTTGAACATAAATAAATTAATACGATAATCAAACTCAATGAAGTAGCAGGCAAATTTATAACACATAATATTGGAATAAATAAAAAAACAAAATTAACTTGGAGTACACCCTGTTAGACAAATGATAGTTTAAAAATCTATTGTACATGCACTTCAATTTTATTCACAACACCAAGTCACTGTTCATTCCTGAATGTCCTATACTATTTTGACACAACTGTTTATAACATATGCTGACTAATTAGACCTATTACTACTTTCTATTCACTCTGCAGTTTGCTGAGAAACTGTTTTTTAACGAAGAAATGTCTATAAACAAAGGATTACAACGCAACAAAACTTATTCAACATAGAAATATTCAGAAGTATGCTCATACGTCTATCCACGCTGGAGCAAGATCTCCTGGAATTTTCACCCACTAATTTTTCAATTCTATAAACTCTTTGATATCCTCGCTTACCAAATCGGCTCACTTTCTTATCTATATTCTCAGAACTCCATGCACCTGTTCTTTGTCAGTCTCTCTCAATATATGTCACCAACTGTGATTGAAATCCATATTATTGTTTTGTAGAATCAAATGTATGTGCATGAGAAACGAATCAAACTATGTTGTCTGCTTTACAATATAATTTAAATATTTGAATACAAAATTTAATATTTTATTTTCTATTCATAAAAACACATACGCTATAATATTGATGTACACACATATAATACCCGGTGCAAGTATGACTATTGGCATAACAATACAAACTGAAGACTTTTGAGGAATTCGAGTATAAATTCCGTTAGATGAATAAACTTCCTACATACAACAAAGAGTAAACAGAAGTGAAAGTATTCCAAAATGAATTGAAACAGTTTTTCAAAATGAGAGCTTTTTACTCAATAGAGGAGTTTGTTACAACCACTTTATAAGTTAATGTTATTTTGTGTTTATATTATTTATTTTCTATATATTTGAAAAAAATTCCTGATTTTAGTTCACTCACTTCCTGAAGTTAATACTTAACCGATTTTGATGATTCTTTTTTTATTTAAAAGATAATTTCCAGTTCTAAGTCACTGTGAAGCTAAATATTTGATTTGCACTTTTATTTTAGTTTTATTCCGAGTTTTAAAAATGCATCAGTAGCCTATGCTACAACTAGGCTAAATAGGAAATACTGTAATTTGATTTTAAACAGCTGATAAACTAATTGAGTTTCAAATAAATAAGTTGTTTACTTTAAACTTACTCAAATGTCAACAGATGATTTGATTTAGGCTATGTTATTGTTGGTGTGTTTTAGGTCTGATTTGTTGCTGTGTAATTGAACTATAGGCTTTTTATTTTTGTTATAAATATTTTACTTACACTTTCGTTTTGGTTATATTCAGAGTTTTAGATAAAGTTTGTTTGTTTGTTTGTTTGTAGGGGGTAATCTCTGGAACTACTGAACCGATTGAAAAAATAGTTTCACTAATAAAAAGCTGCACTATCCCTGAGTAACATAGGCTATAATTCATTTCGATAAAAACCTTTTTTTATTTCAATATTAAATAAATTAAATATTTTGTAAATTTAGTCAGAAAAAATTCTTAGGTTAGGTCTAGAATGATAAACCAACACATGTATTACCATAGCAACCAATTGAATAAAATAACATAATATAGCTGTTTGCTCCAATTTTTACATTAACAGCTGATTTCAAAATTTGAAGCAATTATTATTTTTGTATTTCTAGCTTTTAGGTTAGGGTTTTAAAGTGTAGACCTGAGCCTTGCTGGTTCTTTTAACCATTATTAAAACTGCTGTTATAAAATATAAGAAATAATTTGATTTGAACATTGAACATTATTTACCATCTTAGTTTTGAGGTTATTATTAATACTACACCTTTATTATAAATAAAACATAACATACGATTTTAGAAAGTTCCGTCGGGGGGTTGGCGTGCGGAGCACGCAGGGGTCTCCCCTAGTATTATTTTAATAGTTTTTGTAGTTATATGTTTATTGTATTAAATCTGAAGATTATTTATAATCAATCTTATCATATTTAATGACATGTCTTATTCTATGTACATTGTACAAAGGACTAAATAAAAATAAAATAAAATATTATATCGAGGCATGTTTTTCAAGTAAGTACTGCTTGCATATAAAAAAAAACACTTGTGCAGCAGTTCTTTAATTTTAATTTTTACATGAAAGTCTGTTCCTTAATCTACTTTTCAACATAATTACCACAAATATCAAGGCACTTATACAACCAGTTTCTGAATTCCATCCTCATAGAAATCTGGCGCTTGTTTTGCCAACAACTTCTGTTGTTTTGACATTATCATCATCGTCCTTTTTCAAATAAAGGATCAAATGGTAGTAACCGGGTGGGTGATCACGTTTTACCCAGTCATATGATGAGATCTTAGGTCCGATGAGACATGTATGGGAGAAGCAAAACAAGTCACACCGAGGGAAAAGTATATTCAAGCTTGTTTGCTTAAACTTCATTTTCTTTGGTGATGTCGAATGCCTGCATTCCATGGATTGCTATCTGGATTCCGGTATAACATGAACCACCCGTGTCAATTTGGTTTAAAAACTCATCATATTCATCTCATCATTGAATAGCTCAAAGAAAGTAAAATTACTGATAACAAAATTGGATTGTGCACTTCAGTGATCATTTTCGGTACCTAACGTGAACACTGTTTCCGATATTTTAAGTGTTTTGTCACAATTTCATAAGCAACACTCCTTGAAACTCATTTGAAATTATAAAGTGTCCGTCTTCTCCAACTTTGGTATCAACTTTCTGTACCAAATCTTCAGTAATGACAGACTGTTGCCCACTAAGCTCTGAACATTAGTATAACCATCTTTAAATGCTCTAACCCATGTTTTACTATTCTATCACTCATAGTTATTTATCCATACATTCACACATCTGCCGATGAATTTTGGCGACTTTCACATGACATCTTTTTGCATTGAAACACTTGCAGATTTAGGTACTATGCAAGCTATCGCTGACTAGGCAAGACTAGAACACGGAAGGAGGAGGAGCATCCTTGGTTTGAGGATGAGCAAACTCTCACTTCTTGGTCCATCTAGGCAAATTGCATATTTTGACACCCTTATGCTGAGCAGGTGCAATGTAAAGAAGGTGGCACCTCTAATATCAGGACATGGCCACCTTAAAAAACACATGCAGAGAATGAGCATTGTCACTGGAGATCCCAAATGCAGGAAATACAGTGGCCTGCAGGAGGAAACTGCAGAATACCTGATCTATGAGTGTGAGTGGCTTCGATAGGAGATTTATGAAACCTTTGGAAAAGTAACCAAAGGACAACAAAACATCCCTCAGGATAACCTTGTCAAAAGGATCCTTAGGTTCACTGAGCTTATGGACTTGGACAGGTGTGTTGACATCATTTATGTAGGAGGGTACTTAGCACGAATTTGTGAAACAGTAACTATATTAAAAATTAGTACTTACATTAAAAAATACTTTGTACTATATTGCTCGACTGTATACTGAAGTACATTATAGACTACGGCTTGTATATAGACTAGCGGCTAATTCATTATGAAAGAGATTGAACAAAATGCTTGTTTAGTTCAATGTTACTATTTTACTGTTACTTGCATGTCAGACATTGATAACCTAGTGCAATTTGCATTAATTTTATAAGATATCAGAATTACATCGCCACATAACAACGTAACGATGCACTAAAAATCTGTACGCAATTCTGTAGGGTTGATTTCTTTTAGATCTGGTACAGTTTTATAGAACAAGAAAATGTTATTAATAACAATAAAAACTCTCCAACAAGACCAGTTGAATTCAAAATCTAAACTATCTTCTCCGTTGACAAAAATTTCTGCGTTTTTACAAATTCCTGTTTGATGGACACCCTGTACAAATTTAGGGGCATTGAGAAGAGAAAGGAAAAACTGAAAATTGCAGTGAGTAGAAGTAAATAGTACTTACATCAAAGACATGTCGGCTCCAAACACAATAAGTGCTTGTAATATAGAAATATGTTTATGTATGACTGCTAAATGTAAAGCTGTGTTACCATCACAGTCCATAATATCTACTTCAGCCTGTCTACTCAACAGGGCAACCACACATTCTAATCTATTCCTCATGACCTGCAAACATATAAAGAAACATTTCACTGTATAGATATGATGTAGTGCACAAAGAAACAAATATTAAGTATGTTTTTCGTATATAAATTTTAATCTTAGATTTACACAAATAACCAACTGAAACAACCACTAACTCACAGACTCTCCAAAAGAAAGTTACATGGAATAAAAAAACGTTGATACGATTTTAACATTGTTAATAAGTGTTAAAATCTATATAATAAAAATGAATTGCTGTTCATTTGTAAGCACATCACTTGAGAACGGCTGGACCAATTTGGCTAATTTTTGTTTTAAAATGTCCGTAATAGTCCGAAGTAGGTTTTTATATAAAGAAAAATTTGAAAAGTTTCCCGAAAAATTTTCAAATTTGAAAAAACTTAACAGCCTTTTTTGTAAGGGCACAAAAACAG
>JAGFPH010000498.1:183666-197491 GCA_018207615.1 Philaenus spumarius
AAATTTGAAAAAACTTAACAGCCTTTTTTGTAAGGGCACAAAAACAGCTGTTCGTATAAAATGCTTAGTAACACATGTTTGTTTACATTCATTACCATAGCAACTTTACTCAGTATTTCATAATCAGTTTATTATTCTTCAAAACCAACAGGTTTTTTAGGTTAGATTGACCAACTTAAAGCAAACAAAAATCAACTAAAAGCTTACTATATTTTAATTCAATTCAAACATTGGTTGTTACATAATATATATATATATATATATATCAGCTGTGTTGGATCAAAAACTGAACATGATTGTAGGTTAGGACACAATGAACCAAAACACGTTTATTTGCAACCAATTTAGAATCAGGTTTTTTACAATTCTTCACAACTATCAGTTTTTTTAGATTAGGTAAAAGCAAACAAAAGGTTTACTGTATTATCTATAAAGGTTTACAAACTATAAATCTAAATTTGTGTAGTATATTCTTAAGTGGCGTAAAAAACATGTTGCAATTCGATTACTTAAGTCAATGTAATGAAATGGAATAACTACAATTTAAATTAAATCAAGCAATAGCGAAGCATTAAAATTACTAGCATTTTCACTAGTAAAAATATAAAAATAAACTTTTTTGTTGTGTTTTGGGTCTTCAGAGTTCGACCGTGTCACTATTGTCTGCACGTTGAGTACACCCGACGTTTCAGGTATTTTACAGACGTATTTTATCAAAACTTAACAAATGTCAAGTAAAGTGAGAATGGCTAGGCCTGAGGTTATATTTTTATAGACCTGGAAGTGGACTGTTTGTGACTTTGTCGGGTGGCCGGATGCCTACGTGGGATTCTTTAAAGATGTCTGTTAGAATACGTTTGTAGTGACAGTTATAATGTGAAGCGTTATAAAAATTAAAATATGATGATTATAACTGTTAAAAAAAAACGAGTTCGTCAAAAAATTTGAAATAAATATAAAAAAATGTTCAAACTGATAAAAAACTATATATGTGTGGATTATTACTCACCTACACTTTATTATTCTTAATTACGTTTAATACTCCTCTCACTCTTCAACTTCAATTGTAAAAATACTTATCTCATTACTCAACATCCACTACAAAAAATACTCGCTATTCAAATCACCCTAGCTTCAACTCATAAATCAACACTTTACCTCAAAAACTTCCTTTACTTTAACTCTTACAAAACTCAATATTCCACATATAAAGTATATCTATGCTTTTCTACTTTTAATTGTGCATATCATAATTTGTATAAAACCTTTATTACCAATTTAATTTCTCGGGTTATGAATCCTTGACTGCGAAAGTACACGCTAGATGGAGGTCATGGTTAATAACAAAATCTAAGACATTGTGACGAAACAACTATGTTTTTTACTCACTCATTTTAGAAAAGTAATTATATACAAACAAATTTATCATTATCATGTGAATTAAGTAAGAAAAATTTTCAAGACATAACATAAGATAGAACTTGTAACCATATGAAATAGGCTAAGACGCAGTTTAAAGTTAAAGTGAAATCATATATGAAAAAATTAAATTTTGAATGCAGACTAAAATTATGTGATTCTATGGGCAACAAAATTTATAAAAAGGTTCAAAAAGTTCGATGAATACCTAGGATTTTTGTGATATTAATAGATACTTGCGTTGCACTCGATGTTCTGTGAAGTATCGTAGGTCTAGTAACACAGTCACATGGTCGAGAATAGACAATTCTTATTTATTCGACGATCATTTAACAAATTTTAACGCCGAAGCGTACACCACCACTAGATCACTCCAAGTTTACTTTGATCTATCAATCATCACTCTCCTGCACTAAAAAACCATATTTAAGCAAACATTACTGTTACACCATACACCAGTTCGACTTATCTAAACGCCATCTTGTCTTCTTGAGGTAGCCGTACAAGGCCTCCAGGATCAACGTAACGTTTCACTATGTACTAGATCTAATTTAGATCTATATTTTGTGTTAATATAGACGTTTTTATGTTATAGGTTTTTTATGTAATATGGTTTTCTTCAACTTTATAACTTTAATTATTGAGAATGTTTGTTATGTGACTATTTATATTACTCTCCAAATTGTTCCTTCTATATGCACCACTGTTTTTGTTTCATGATGAACTTTTCTTTACTTAAACACATTATATACTTTTACTCATTAATGTTTTTCTTTTTGTTTATTTAATATTTAAGCCTGCTATTTCAATTCTTTATATTATAGTCTGCTTAATTTTAATTTTACGTTTATTTAAGTCATTTAGTTTTAATTATTTTGCGTCTTAAATTGATTTATACATGTATATATGATTTATTAAATGTTGATTACTGAATCTTGCGTCTCTTTAACTGCCAGACCATTATTCTTTGTTTTAGACGTTATGGGAATTTACTTGCATTTTTTATTTTTTATGGACTGGATATGTCACACAGTTCGTGTTTATTTTGGAAATAACGGATTTCCAAGTGTTATTTAGTTCATAGCCATGGTCTTTATGTTTTCTAATATCTATTGTCTCTAAAAATTTTCTTTCGTAATAATTTGATGAACTAGGTAATAATTTAACGTTAACAAATTCTATTGCGATTTATGGTAAAACGGTCGGCTTTTGCTGAAACTTCTGTTTCTAACCTCTTTGTGTATCTGATGTGTTGCTTTACCCTTGTTTAAATTAATCTCCTTGGTTTCTCCCACGTCATCTACCGCAACTGACATGATAAACTCCTGATGGACAAAATAAACGGTCCACTCCCAGAACCTTATAGCCTCAGGCCTATGCCTTCTCGCTTAACTTGATATTTGTTAATCCTTGACAATAGACACCAGTAACTTGCAACGTTGCGGTTACAAAAATAAAAATAATTAATTAAATTAAAATTGCCTCAGGCTGGCTGCGCCATTTGGCAACGTTTTGTTTACAAAAAATGAATTCATTTTAACTTTCTTTAGAAAAAACAAATTATTTAACTTTAAAAGTATGACTACCATTTTAATTTATTCCTCTTCGGAGATCTTGGGGTGTAGTTCGTAGGTCAAGAGAGTACTTTAGATAGCAAGGAGTAATTAATGAAAAAATGCAGGGTTGTTTAGAGTAACTTTGAACAGTATTTATTAATTTAACAAACATATAAAAAAAAAGCATGTAAAATACCAACTTACATTTATACAACGGTCATTCTCAAAAATTTAACCTAGGCTATTTCTAACAGAGAGTAAAAATTAAGATTTATTTTTGGTTTTACATACCAGCTGATCAATACTTTGCTTCACACATAATAAAAAATTAAAAAATTTTACACCCCAATGTTTTAAGTTTATTAAAAGTTAATCAATTGCGTACTTATTATTACACATCCCTTGTTCTGCGTAGACAATTCTTCGTCCATAATATCTAAGTAAATCCTTTTGATCATTTAAATTTTCTTTAAATCGCTGATGTACTAGACCATGCTAGACATTTTAACTCACTTTACAAACGATGAATGTTAAATTTTTGTGATTCCATCCCTACTTTGGATAGGAACCATTTACAGATGCAACCACCCTGCTCAAAGGTCAAACATAGAAGGCTGAATCCGCCCAACTCGTCTGAGTTGGCAACCGACAATTACCTGGTGGAAATGCGATTCTATGAATACTCGATTTCATTGTTGTTCACATCACACTTTTAAATTCTTCTAATTTTATCTATGGACATGTAACGTCACTGTCTGTCTATGGGCAAGTAATGTCATTGTCTATCTATGGGAATCTTCCACTGTTTATCTGTCTTTTATCTATGATCTAATAATTTGTCCATACCTTTATACTAAGCTCCCTTTTAAAATCAAACCTTATGGGTTATTTTTACCTGAAATTATTAGCTCTCTCTAAACGAAAGAATTATTGTTTTGAATTGAAGAAATATTTCTTTTCACAAACTGAAAATGTTACAAAATGCTCGAAACGTTGGGTGTACTAATTGTGCAGACAATAGTGACGCAGACGACCTCCGAAACCAAGAACATAACAATAATGTTTGTAACCGTAGAAGTCTATCTTTCAAAATCATAAGATTTTTAAGGAAAATAGTTGATAAATAATTATTTAAAATCACAGATTAATAACAAAATTAATTGAGAAAATAAACATTAAATATAAGCTAAACTTCTAACGAAAACTACGTATCAGAGGAAAAACAAATATCGGCACGGGACAGGAGGGATTGTGACAGCTTGTTCCTTTTTGAACTTGCAGGGTTACGACCTTGAAACCTTTTCTCTATCGTGCTGAATGACAGTTTTATTCATTTGGTACTACAAAAAAAGCGTACAGACTTAACTAAAAAATATTGTGCTTTAGATTGGGCACATTATGATTTATGAGTAATCTTGGAGAATACCATCTTTTGGGGGAGCGTTCGCCGTGGAACCTTTCTTTGTCATGTTGTAGGCGAAAGTTTACGCTTAAATGTTAGACATTAGTGGGTGGGTAGTTCAGATTAACAATTACTTGTAACTGAGCATCATTGTCTTTAGTGTGCGAGTTTTTTTAATAGTGTGTTAGTGTTGTTCACGAGTAATATCTTTACTGTAATAAGCAGAACATTTAAGTGTTTAGTTTTAGTACGGTATTTTTACGCATTAGTATGTTTAAGTGTTTGGTTTTAGTGTTTTATAATGGCAAAACAAACATTTTTCCAAATAGACTGGCTTAATAATCCATCGTTTTCTCCGTGGCTTGAAAAGGTTGCCATTGATTTAAAGGTGGCGAGGTGTAAGATATGCTGCAAAACGTTTAACCTTAGCAAAATGGGTCGTCGTGCTTTAACTAGTCACATGAATGCTGAAAAACATTAAAAATGTTATAATTCCATGCGTGAATCGGCTTCTCTGCAGTGTTTTTTAACTTCTAAAAGTAAATTACTGCCAGCAACCGTTTCTTATCCCGTATCAGATAGTAACGTAGTGAGTGCCGAAAATGTGATGCATATATAAAGTTCGGTACCAATATATGGATGTTTCACCAATCGCGCAACAATGACCCAGAAAACAGCACATGTACACACAAAGTTCACATATTAATATTTTCTAACAATTGTTAATTAGTCATGACAAACAAACTCCATAAAATCTGATCACAATTAAACTGTTCGATGAATACACTAGTAATTGCAATTTTATATACTTTTATGAAACTATAACTTGATAAAATGTCGACGAACCATACCACCATCTGTACTGTCAGATGATTCCTTACAGAATGACATGTTGATTCCCTGTGTCTAGAAGGTTCTAACTTCTGCTTTGGAAAGTTCTAGAAGAATTGTGAGAATTCCAGAATATTCTCTATCTTTACTGTTAGTTTTGCTGCTAATTTATATATTTAATTTTCAGCTGTTTCTGCTAACATGGTCAATTCACATTCCACACTTCTAACCAATAAATAGTTCTGTTTCAAATTCAAACCTACTTGTCCCCAATTAAATACTATTTTACATTACAAAAGATTTTATCTGCATGTAAATTTTTTTTAATGATTTGGTAGTTTAAACAAATTAGATTTTTCCATAATGCACATATGAGATTCCCATACGTTAAAAATTCAAACAAAATATTTGTACCTATACATGTATAAATCATAGAAAAACTTATTAATAAAAACATGTTTCCTTTATACATAATGTATGCTTGGAAATGTTAATTTGTCCTGTCATTGAAATACGTATAGTAACAATACAAAATATAATCTCCCAAACACCCCTAAACCTCCAAAATGCGTAATCTATTGGCTACAATGAAAGATCAAAACAGATTATTACTACAGCAAAGTGAACTTTTTCTTTTATTAAATTTACTTATTAATAGCCAAATATTTAAATTTATATTCATTTTTGGTGCCAAGTCACAAATAAATATTATATATTAATTACCTTGTAGGTCCGTTTTGTGACTTCGAGTGAGTTGTTCTTGATTAGTGTCAGGGTCTTGACCCCATCATCAGATAAGACTTATTTCACTCATATGAGCTCGTCATATGTTTTTTTGTGTTAGTGTATGTGTTTTATTTTTTAATGTTTGACGAGCTCATATGAGTGAAGTAAGTCTTATCTGATGATGGTGAGAAGACTCCGAAACTAGTCAAGAACAACTCACTCGAAGTCACAAGACGGACCTACAAGGTAATTAATATATTATAAATATTTAAATAATAACGTTTTTACTAGTCTATAGGAAGTAACTAAATGAATTAATACTAAGTACTAATCAAATAAAGAGGCCAAGAATGTTAAAATCACAAATTTGGTGGAATTATTCCAACAGCATATGATTGCACTAATTTACAGTTATAGGTGCAGACTTACCATGATGTGTAAAGCAGTTCGATTGTTAAAGTTGAGTACGTTTATCTCACAGTTGCGATCAATAAGTTGTTCGATAACTTCTCTTGAACATGACCAATGGAGAGGCGTGCCACCAAACTTCATATCCTTCAAAAACAACTTTAGTATGAACAAGTACATTACATTACCTCGTTATTTTGCTCAGAAAGTTCCAAGACTATAGAAGGTGCATGAGCTGAGTTTTAAAAGTAAAATGTGAGTTCAACTAAAGCTTAAGATTCCAAATTTGAAGTTGTAAGCAAATTTTATTTGAATTCTTTCTCCATTTATTTGTTTTAAGATAATTTGATGAACATATTTTTTTAATTAATTTTCTTTGAGTAGCAATAGTTTAAAATTTGTGTAATAGTTTGGGGTAGTGCTGTTCTCCTTCCCTTAAATTAAGGCTTTGTGTAACAATCATGATCTATCTAATTGTCTTAGTACACTGTTTAGGCTAAGCATAGTTATTAAGTTTAGTAATCCTATTTAATAACATATACTTATGTCAAAAACACTTGACTTCCACTGTAAGTTAACCTAGCCTTTTAGAGTTCATGCAAAACGAATTAAAATTATTTTTAATTGTCGTACTATATTTTAACTACGCATCGGCAAAGCTCTAAAATTTAAAGACTGGATTTTTTAAATGATCAGTACCTTCTATTGAAATGGCTAATTAGGTTGGGTAAGATTGGAATTTTTTAATTGCAAATTAACTTAATTACATTCTGCTGAACAAAATTAATATTACCCTTGAATGAGATCTTGAATTTTTTACAGTTCCTATCTGGATAATCAATCGAAAGTGTAACAAGAAGTTAAAGATTGAAAGAAGAGTTCCGCAAAAATATTAAATACCTGTTATTCTGGAAAATATAAATATTTAAACTGAACCTAAACAAATAAATTGAAACAATTCTAAGATTTTTAGCCCGATTTACATATCACAGTAATTTTATGAACAGTAATTATTACACATTTTGTGCACAACAGTAAAAATCAATAGGTATTAACTTATCACTTAAATAAAAGAAAGGAAGGGATTGTTTGATAAGAAGTTTTAGACTCAGTATCAGGTGCCAAGGGCTACTTCTTTTGTGTGATAAATTAATTCCTATTTATAGAAATATCTGATTGAAGAAAGCTTAACTGTATATAGTTCACACAAACATATACTTTTAAAAAGAATTAAAAACCTGAATAAAAATTATTATGTAAACATTTTCTTTTCATCCATAGTTTGTCACCTTATTATCCCCATACAGCCGAAATTGGGAAGATGTAAGGTATGAGAACAACTAAGATGCTATCTTAGAAACCATCTTCATTTTGTTTCTTAGACACAAACTCAATTCGAGTGTTCTAGATAATTTTATGAAATGTCAGAATTAAATTGCAATTTGTGTACCGTATCTAAATTTGTGTTCATGGCAGTAAATAATATATATAGTTGAAATTTACCTTTGCATGCAATTTCTTTTGATTGTCTGCCAAAAAGTCGCCTACATAACCAGATGGAACATTTGTCTTGGGCAGTACTACTGGGGCCATCACAGCTTCAGTACTCGTACTTGCAGAAATATTAACATCAGCTCCTTTAGAAAGCAATGTCTGTACACAATCAGGATTATCTGCAAGACAAGCTAGATGCAGTGGTGTATAGCCATCGACATTACGCTGGTTTAAACTCAATGGCACTTCGGGAGTTGGTGGCACTAGAGCCTAAACAAACATGAATAACCCTTGTTAGGTACTGATAAAAGTGCCCTGTCTCACAATCTAGTTACTGTTTTCTTATTAAGAATATAATAATAGAATAAATTTATTGGAACAAACTATTTACATTTTTACAAACAAACAAAAATACATTAGTGAACCATGTTGCAACAGCAACCCCAACAGGTTATAAGCCCAATTACTGGAGTGCCATTTGTACAAAAACAAACAAGCCCTGCCTAAACTATGAAATCATTAACAAAATAAAACAACCAAATACGTTCAAACACCTTATATACAAATAAATAAGAACTAAAAATTAAAAACTAACATATTACACCTAAGTGTTGAGCCCCAAAAACTTGAAAACCTACAATCAAAGCTGGTGGTTTGTCTAGCCAAAGTGTCCCTACGAAACCTCGACAAACTTATCTATTTTGTGAACGACCATATTATACAGAGCAACTTATGTGTTCCAATGACGCTTGAGTATTGGTTATATGTGCTTCTGGTAAAGTGGCCTTTTTGTAAGTAACCTTCTGTAAACAAAATTGTTACTCATATATACAACTAGTTTATGGAATTACACAGTAAATGTTTTGAAATGATCAAGCTCTCACTTCGCAAACAGTGTATATTTAAAAGCAAGAAATAAATGATAATTACTTACATATTAGCTTGTAACGTATGCAACTCCATGGAGGCGTATTAAAGATTTTGACCTAAAAAAGGCTTTAAGTTTAAATAAACTTAATTATATCGAAAGAATAAAAACAAATTATATAGAAGAAAAGGGTTTTTAAATAAATATAATTGTAAGCAGACAACAAATAACAAATTTAATAGGTGTAATATATGTTTGTATACATGCAGACATTAACAATAAAGTGACTCAAATAACCTAAAATAAGAACAGAACAAAGTAACAGTTTTAAATACTGAAATACGTGGTTGTAAGAAAGTTCCAGAAAGAATATGTCATCTCAAATAGAATATTCTTGAAGTTTTTCCGGAACTGAATCACAGAAACCACGAGAAAACCACGTAAGTAACAACAGTTCATTTAACTACCGAACCCATTCATGAACACCATAGTTACTTGAACTTTGGCAGCAACTTAACCAATTAAGATTTGCAATAAAGGCAAATTTATGAACGCTGTAGAAGAATTTGAAATCTACAAGGCTTTTAAAATATTAAACTCAAATAATGAACAACGATTATTAAACGACCAACTGAACTTTGATTTGAACACCCTGTATGACGCAGCGATAACAATTCAGAATGAACTGTAGTTTTGTTTCGAGTTTGATAACGCATAACCAGTCGACATCCGGGAGTCGTAAGATGCGCATCTAAATACTGTGTTTTTTTAAATGTGTTGTGTGTTATGTGTAGTTTGTGCATGTGTATTTAACGTTTTGACGACCTCCATGTACAGAGGGACTTTCTGATGATGAGATACATTCTCGAAAAGCGTCAAAAACTTTAAACAAGTTTTAAACTAAGAGGTTCAAGGACGGAAAATAAAAGGTATTGTACTTTATTTTATAACAGTTAGTTATTTGCAAGACTCCAAGCTGGCTGGATGTGTATCACCACATTGGTACTGTCAGCCGATGACTTGAATGCTCGCGAGGGAGTACCGGGGTGCGGGGAAGAGTTCTCCCACCTCCGCATTAACTAGTGGTAGATGCTGCCGTCACTATGACAACCGCGCTACTATTCATGTTTTAAATAGACACAGCGTTATTATCTGTGGTCCTTCATGCATTTAATGGTATGATTATTCTTTTGTAAATACCTCAAACAAATTTTTTAGTATGAGATATAACATGACTGCGCCGCGTTTATTTGATAAAGTCGCTAGTCCGAATGTTATTGGTTTTGCTGATAGTTTGGTGAGGGTCGGGGACAAGGCTGCTCTAGCCAATAGCGGCCGCATTCCAGGCGCGAGTATTCAAGTCATCGGCTGACAGTACAAAATTTTCAACTAGTTACAACACCACTGGTTGCTAATTAAATATTGAAATATGCGAAAGAATGAATTATATGACACAAGTAACAATTATAAAAAAGGAGCTTTACTTTTTTATTTAAATTTGACAATTTAATTATATCTCCTTCAAAAAAATGACAATAGGTTTATATTTAGATAAGAGTTCATTGGAGGTTAATAACCAAAAACACATAAATTATCTTTTTTTAGAACTAGGATCAAAATTCTTATATAAACCTGTGAAAAGTTTATAAATAATAGCTTAGGCTATTGGGAAATGGATTTATGACAGTTTATTTTATAAGAGAGACACAAGAAACTTCTCTCGGGAGGTTGGTGCCGACTCTTCCCAAAGGACAAATGAAAGCATAAATATTTTCTAAATGTTACTAAAATCAAATATTAATATATACAAAGGTTAATTAAAGTTTAAATGAATAGTACAAAAGGTTTATTGGTGTTAGTATGGATGTATGTGTGTAGTGTTAAAAAGGAATCACAGAGTTCAAATTATGCACAAAAGTTCAAAAATTATATACATACAGTTAATCAATCTCACGGTCATTAATTGAAAATAAGATAGGATTAACCCTTTATCGTAATAAGTACTTATTCACAAATAAGTTTGGATGCAAGAACATAAAAAGGGTTATTAAGGTTTGGAAAGATCTCACCAAATTATTAGTTCCCCTTCTAGGATATTGGATCGAGTAATTGTTTAAAAAAAATAGCACTACACTTTGGTTATTTGAATAAGGTTAAACGGAGAACAATTACTGGATGAAATATTAGTAAAATCAGGATCTTGTCTTTCAACTTTCATCAGTTTAACTGCACTGTACTGTAGCTCCATACTGTAATGTAACTAACTAACTCCATGTAACAATGCTTCTTTTTAAAGCCCTTCCATGGTCTTCAGGAAATAGATCATAATGCCTTATTAATCTTAATGTCTTCTGGTGTTGAGATTTGTAAGTGTAAATAGGTGTTAGGTAGCTGTTAAAGTGTTATTTGTTGAAATTATGTATTTATTTTGTGAAAATAATTTGTTTTGAGGAACAGAAATGTTATAAAATACTTTAAAAGTGTGAGAAAATGAAGTTAATTAAATAAATTTAAAGAAAACACTTAAATAACTCCTTTTTACAATTAGCATCTTATATCTAACATTTATATCTTTTAAACAGGAATATTCGTAACACAATCACGTGAGCCAATCACAGCGTATGTGGGAGGAGCTTATGTAGTAAAAATGCTGTCATAGTATTGAGATTTAGCAGTCGAGACTTGGGTTTTATATTTATACTGACATAACGGTGCTTATTTATGTTTTCGCCAAATACTTTTTACATGTAAAAAGGTTGGTTCCTTCTATAGGCCATTTTAATTTCCTATTTAAAATGTAGTTTTCTCGTATTTAAATTTCTTATGCCGTCTTCTGTTGAATTTACAATCAGATCGGCCACTGAGTTCTTGATTTTAAATGTTAATCTTCATCGTATGGTTTCGTATTGGGTTGATATTTTAATTGTAGTGGATGGATATATTAATTTTGAAACGTTTTGATGTGGGAACTATAAGTCAAAAAGTTCGGGAAGTATTTTTAATTAATTGCAATAGGTCCGAAAGTCGTGATTTAGCTTTGTTTTTGCGTCTTGTTCAGCGTTGCGAATAATTGCTGCTAGTGAATAATTGGTAGGCGTATCGCCTTGATTAAATATGAATGGACATTCTAAACACGTTTACTATCTACTCCGTTCTCATACATATTTACATTTTGGTTGAATTATTTACAATTAAGTGAATATTTTGAATTGTTATAAAGTATTAATAGTATATGATGGTTCTTGAGAGATATTACAAAAGTTTGTAAAATATTCATCAGTTATTCAATAGAAATAGTTATGTCTTAATTAAGAAATAGGGAGGTGAAGAAGTTGTTTTAAAAGAGTGCCTAAGGTAATGTCTAAAAAAGTTATGATGCAAATCACAAATAGTGGAGTTTTCATGGTTAGATGGTGCAATAGAGGTGTCATCAAATTGTATGTCTTTAAAAGATCTTGTGAAAAACAGTGAAAGCAGTGTCTTCAAAGAATCTTGATAAAAAGTGCCACGAGGTATTTGGATTATTTGAACTAAAGGAAGCATTGCATTTAAAACTATTTATCTAATTTAGATTGTCTGCATTTTTGTACATTTTAATTCAAAATTTTATTGTTAAAAATATACCATTGTTTTATTAATCAAAATATTAGCATAAGTGTACATACATTTTTAAAGTTTCTAGTTGGTTTTTTATTGAAATGCGTTTCTCTTTTTTATTTTTATCTACATTGGTTGAACTTTTGATTTTAAAATTTTAACTTTTGAGTCTGTGTATGCTCTTGTTTTCTTATGGAGAGCTAAATCCTATATATATTATGAGGTTCATACATATATTTTGTTGTGTCAAAAAAGTGAAAATTGACAAAAATGAAAAAGAATTGAATATTCAGTATTACCAGTATTATATCTCTATTGGTGCTAGCAGCAAAATGAAACACAGTGTTGCCTCCATGATCTAAATGTTCAATAGATGCACCGCTTGCTATTAAACTCTTTATAATGGGTAAATTTGTAGTCTTTATGGCTAACTGCAGCGGTGAAAGACCAGTGTGTGCGTCTGATGTATTTTGATGTCTAAACATAGAAATACAATTAGATTAACATTAACATAGCGCTCAACAAGCATATTATATAATACAGCAATCACTCACGTTATGATCGCCTCACAATAAGCAGTCCCGTACAATTTACAATACTGTAACATCAATCCAAAAAATGATTCTTTGACTGTAGGCACAAGCGGTTACATGAGTGAAACATACAGATCAAGGTCATTCCCCACTAATGTAAATTATTTAATTGAGGGACTTAGTTTGCTGTTAGGTTCAGTTGTGTATACTACACTATTTAGAGAAAGTTAATTAATTGATTAGAGTCAAAAGGGGTTTCAAATTCGTCAAAATTGAGAATGATAAAAATTAAATAAGCATTTTAAAGTTAAAATAGAGTTTACAAGAGTTTATTTTGAAAAGTATCAAAATAACGTTACTAGAATTCATATCGGGGTATATAGTCCAGTCAAATTAGGTTTTCATATTGCATTAAATCATGGGGTTCCAATTTTTCAGGAATGTGTAGTGGGTGGTCCCCTGAATAATGCCTAATAAAGTCCCATCGGTTTCAGACGCCGTGGGGGGTGGGAGGAGGTCCTGAAGACCCCTTTTTTGGCGTTTATCCCAAAATCGGTGCATCGCACAGAAAATGTTATACTTTCAAAAATTAAAGACAATAAAATTTCCTTTCAAATAGTATATGCATATTTGTACCTAAGCGTTACCGTTTTCGAGATATGAGCCGTTAAATATGAAACTTTGTCAAAAAAGTGTGGGGGCGGTGCAGGTATTTCGTCAATCTTCCTCTTAGAACTCTTTCCCCTTCCATTTTACAGAAAACTCATAACAAAGAAAGTTGTAGAGCGAAAGATTTCCTTCAAAAATGTATTTAGTTAAGCTCATTTATTTTCACCCGATAAATAGTTACAGCTTTTTGAAGTTTTGGGGTACTTTTCAACATGTTACTAGTAAAAAGCTTGTCAGTCAAGTTTCGTTTATAAGGTCTGTAACTCTCTTAATTGCTTTGTATACTGATTAATTAAATAAGTCTAATACTTATAACCCGTAT
>JAGFPH010000498.1:206207-234932 GCA_018207615.1 Philaenus spumarius
AAAATTATTTCTTAGTGCAAATCTAAGGCCTATGAGCAATATGTGTACAAAATTCCACTTTCCTAGGCCATATGGTTTTTTAGATATAAAATAAACAATATTTATGGTTTTAGGGGTTTTTTCAACCCTTAAACGCGAAATATTTCAAAATCCTTTCTTAGTGGCCTCTAGGGCCTATGAGCAATATGTGTACCAAATTTCACATTCCTAGGTATGGTTTTCGAGATACTGTGATGAGTGAGTCAGTCAGTGGTATTTCAGCTTTATATAATGTATAGATTTAGAAAGAGATTTCAGGAACACTTGCCTAAATCAAAAATCCAATACCGGTATTCTAAATTTAATTATGCCACTCAAATTGTAAACTACGACGATAACTATACACTGACTTTTAAAGAACATTTAAATGCTAAAAATATGATGTTTCACAACAATTGCTGAAGAATTTGAAATCTACAACTACAAGTCAGAATCATAAAATGTTTTAAATGAAGCTGTCTTTCCAATTCTAATATAGTTTTCCACACGACCATCAAAATATTGAATTATACTAGATAGCGAGACATGCCCTTGAATTAATCTGTGTACCAAGTGTATAATATATACAATTATGTCCAAGTGTTTGTAAATTATCCAAACAAACTTAGCAGTAAAACCATTGTGGCTTCTATTATTAAAAAAAAAACTTAAACTAAATTATATCATACCTATTACCAATAGCAATAAACAAGCTCAAATTTTATCTCTTGGTTTGCCTTATTGTTTTAACTAGATTCCAGGCTAGGATACTAAAAGAAATTAACAATAATAGGCAGCTTCCCTAACTGGTTATAGCCACTCCCCAACCCCTTTGTATCCTCAAGTCTCTGGTCTCACCTTGGTTCCTCAATTCATGTTTGCTGTCATTTGTTTATATTGGCTGTATTTTTTGGGTATATGTTCTTTATCCGTGGTTTGACTTCTCAGTCTTACCTCTGAGATGCATGATAGTTATAATTTATGCTAAAGTTAGTTGTATAATTTAGTTTAATTCTTTAACACAGGCCTAGAACTCTAGATTTATGTTTCTTTGGTTCTAGTCACTTTATAACGGAAGTTGATTCATATTCCCAAAAAGTTGAGTATTGATTTTATCGCATAAAAATGATAGCAAATGTCTGAATATTAATATTAATAATTATTTGAACATCCATCATTACTAAACAATACTTAAAACAGAAAATACTACAGAGATTTCTTACCGCTGTTGATATAGTAACTAAATAGGGAATCTTGTCCTTATAACAGAAGAAACGTACTTCGGCATCTTCCCTTTTATCAAATCTACACAAGCTGAAACAGAGTACAAAACAAGGGGTCACAAGATTATAACTGAAGAACATGAACTAAAATAAGTACGATTTTTCTTGGTTAGATATCACATTTTATCATTATTGATAAGTTATATCATTTTTTCCAAGATTTCATATAGTGTAATGCAATTCATAAAGTTTTGTCTCGCAATCCACGTGCGAGAGCCTCAATGTTATGCCACCTTTTGTGATATACAATTTTGCATGGGGGTGTTTAGCAAACAAAAATATAGACTGAAGAACAAAAAACAAGTTTGGTATTATTGAAGAGGTCTTTTAAATTTAATTGAACTTGCCATTTTAAATTTTATGTTTCAATAGTGAGTTATGAGCCTTCAAAGTTAATGAATGATGTTAAAAATAAATAACAGAATAAGTACTACAGTAGGTTGTATAAAAACTATAAAAAGATGTCAACATATTATTTAGGCCTAACAAAATTATAACAAATATTACTAATTATTGTTTACCAATGTTTAAAGAAAATTATAGGCAAACATATTATTTAGACTCTCTCACATCACACTTTTATCCATTTTTTTCCCAGAAAAACCTAAAAGTTGTATAATAGCCTAAATCATTATCAATTGATATTTCAGCTTATTAGATGATCTAAGGTAAACACAACACCATTCTAATTTTGATGTTATGTGATTTCTTAACACGTCAGTGGTCGCGCTATTTTGATAACCTTCGAGTGATCGCGCAGGATGCTCTGCAATCAAATAATTAGTATTTTTTCCTTATAAACAATAGGTTTAGGTCAAGATAGGTTCAAAAAAGACTAAGTAATAGTTCAACATATTTAATGAACAAAAATAATTACAATTTATACATTAATTTATATTTATATAGATAAATTTATTTAAGTACATGAAAGTAACTATAACCAACATGTCTTGTGAAAAATAATAGTTCCTTGTAACTATTGGTAATAAAGATTATTAATTCTATAGATGGGTTCTACTTTGGGGTCTATAAAAGTTGGAATACTATATTAAAGCTCTGGGGATACGAGATGTATTAGCCAAGTAAGGCTCTAAATTACATCTTGTTTCTGTACCTTTCCCTACATAAAACCCATGGTTGTCAAACGGAGTTTCAGATCAAGCTATATTTCTTTCAGCATCTTGAAATGGAACATAGTTCAAAATAGTTTCTTGAATACATATTCTCTGTGTCCATAGCTTCATCCTCACATCCATTGTTTTACAAAACATTCAACTTTACAAAGTCTTCATCAACATCATCCAAACAACTTCCTCTAAGTCGTCATCGTTTTCGGTCCCCTGCAGCCAGAGCAACAACTGTGTTCTATCACATTCACTAATTTTAAAATAACACTAATATGTAGGCTACCTAACTTTGATATAACTACAAAAAATGAACCATTAGTTCAAACTATAAAAATGAAAAAACTAGCACGCTAGTGGTCACAACTATACCCCAGACTATGTAGACTTCGAAATGAATTAATGAATCACAAACTAAACGCATGCAAACAACGTCAACCTTCAACTGAGGGGTACAGAAAGCTAAAATCTTAAGAAAACTGACCGCACAAGGTCGTCCGTGCTACCAAATGATAATGGCACACACAAAAATAAAAGGCTGGATAAAACTGTACTACGCGCGACTTCTGGAGTGTTAGAAAATTTGTTAACAATATTTTGTGAATATCCACAATAGGCCTAGCCTACCTCATTTTGAAAATGTTACCCTAGTTGTTCCGAACCAAACGGTGGTAATTTTTGATGGTTATATATAGGCCTAAGGTTTAATGTTAAACTTCTCTAGTGTTTGAGGAATAGTGTAGGAAACTTTCCTGGAATCCCTCCTGAACCCATACATACCCCCACCTCCTCCTAACTTAACAGTCACCTGAACTCAATTTGCACAAGCTGTCAAGGTGAAGAAAACGGTAAAAGTGATGATTATGAAGATTAAATTATTGTTAAAAAACAGAGAAAAACTCTATAGGAACACAAATTTTTTTTTTTTTTTGTTTATTGTAATTGGCTTTCTAATTAATTGATTTGTAAGTAGGCCTAGCAAACTTTCTAATCTTATAATACTTTTATTAAAAAAAAATTTGTATTAATAAAATGTTAATTTTTACTTGATATATTTTTTTATTTCTAACAAATTTATCTAAAGGAAATGAATCATAAGTATAAAAAGTAATTTTTTCGTTATAATTAAGAAAAAAATACTAAGGTATTTTTATTAAGGGTGAGCAGCGCGCTCACTTGCATGTTACCGCTTGAGTTTCATCTATGCGTACTCTCTCACGGGTTAAAACATGCTTTTTTGATGTGAGTTTTTTTGCAATTTGTTCCATTAAATTTGTTGAATTATATTTGCTGTTTACATTAATTTAATACGTTAAACCCATAACTAACATCATGCTGGAAAATCACTTACCTAACACTATACGTTTGAGAGAAACCCTTTGTTATTTTGAGATAAATAAATACAACTTAACCCTAGAACTGGTATCGTTAAAGCTAAAATTGAAAAGCCCGTTTATAACATTTTGCAAGCATATTTTTAAAAATTCGCCAAAAATAGTAAATGAACCCCAATCCAAAAGTGTTCAATAGCTTTTTTTGTAGAAGAAACTTCAAAGAATTAAAATATGCCACTAAAAATTAGTTTCTTTTGAAATTGTAAAAGTTATTAGCTCAAGAAACAAAAAATGTTCAGTAACGAAAGGAAAAAGTTCAACTTTAGGGCTACATAACAAGTAGTAAACATTTTTTGTACTGTACCGTAATTTTTTCGTAAGCATAAAAAAATTTCATTATTTAGTTCTACATAGAACTGTGTACAAAAACGTTTATCAATTTCAAATTTCTTATTTTGGAGAAAAAAACAGTTTTATGTTCCAAATACATGACTGCTAACAAATCTAGGCTTAGTTTAAAACGTAATTTACTAATATAGGCCTATGCTTTGCCCAGAAATGAAATATTATTATAACACAGTGTAGAGGATAAATCAAAGGAACGAACGGTATACTTGTCTTTTCTAAGTTCATAAAAGTGTTTGAGTTATCTTTATTTGAATAACAAAATGACATCAATCTAATGGAACTTCGCCTACGAGATGAGACGGGTCATTTGAATTGCGTGGGAACAGAACTCTCTAGGCGATCTCACCAGATTTATACATTCTACTGCTGTCTAGACAGACAAAAAACTGGTTTATTTATTCTAGTTTAATTCCCACCGTTAGAAAGGTCAGTCTTTTCTCTACAAAATGGTGTCAAGAAATCTATCAACACATATGATATAGTAGAACTTATCTTGGTTGACAAATGGGCTGTTTCATTGGTTGAAAAACTGCCCAATCGCAAGGTTTGCAGAAATCTTTGGAATGAATCCTGTAAAATAGTGGCATCTGATTGGAAGGCACCATTAGAAAGATAAAATCTTGACGAATCCAATGGTAGCTTTATAATTTCGATATAAATACTTCTATAGGTGGGCTTTATAACATTTTGACCCAGTTGAGTAAGAACAAACTAGTAAAAGATTAAAGGATCCTGGCAAACCAATTTAAAAGAATGTAAAACAATATTATTAAGATAGCCTAAATTTAACCTCAAAATTTCGATCTAGACAAAATTATTCAAAGGACAAATAAATTCACATCAGGAAACTAAATATATAATAAAATAACGATAAACACTCTTATTATTAATAAATAACACTTAACTTACCTTTTTTTTATATACAAACCAAATTTAATTTACAAGCAGACGTGAGCCTAAAATAAAATTCGAAATGTTTCACATTTCAAATTTTATTAGCGTATAAGTTTATTCATGTAATATAGATTGTAATAGAATTAGATTTCAAAATTGTGTATAGTTTATTAATTAAGCAAGGTGTTGTAAATAATTAGAAAGGTGTTTAAAATCAAACAAGTGAGGTTATTGGCGAATGTGCTGAAAGATACAAGTTGTGCTAATCCAGACGGTACATCGATTACATCCGTAGATGAATGTTGAACAGCTGTTCCTACGATTATATGCGCGAGTGAATAAAAACATTTATATATCCTACGATAAAGCAGATAATTATTTATTTCGATAAACTAAGACTTGTAAAAACAATATCAGTGTGAATATCAAATAAAAACAAACATTTTCAACAGAAAACAAAATAAATAAATTTTCATATATTTTGTGTAAAAACACCGGCCACCAAAGTAATTAAGCAACAGAAACAATTGTTAGAGATTCTCATGGCGGCACTGTTTTTTCAGAACCGGTATATTTGAACAAAATGGCTTTTCAGTTGTTATATAAGGCTTGGGAGCATTCAGACGTGCTTTGAGGATCAAAAATATAATTTAGCGTAAAAGTAATTAAAAATCTCAAGAAAAGCAAACATCAATCAAATATAACTACAGCCAAGATCAGAAAAGGATCTTAAACATTTCAAATAAAACTAATAATTGGTAAAGTACCATTTTAAACAAGAACTGATATAAGGTAATATCCAGCCAATTTCATTTAACCATCCATAAGAACAGTGACTTTATTTGCAGTGAAAACAATTATTCAAAATTCAATATAATCAAAGTAATTTCATAAACACCTTTAGGACTTAGAACATTTTAACATTTGTAGCATTAACTAGTTTTAGATATAATTATCCTGTATAGATTTAAGATTTTGTTACTGATTGTACATTTAATAGGCCAGGATTCCTTTAACCCGAGATTTAAGAGTCATAAAAATAAATTTAATAATCTTATAAATAAGTGCTCTACATATTAATACAGATAATTTTGTAAAAGTATAATTTGAAACTTAGCCTACTTGTTAAAGAATAAAGAACTATTTGTAATACAAAGGCCTAATTTCATTTGTTTTTTTAAAGTAAGTGTTGATCTTAATATTACAGAAGATCTTAATATTACAGAATATATTATTATTCAAATCATTACTGTAAATATTATTATAATAAAAGAGAGAATAATAGAATCTACTTTTATAAATTGGCTTCCACAACTAGTGGGGCATTATTAAAAGGAGAATATATCATGAACTTATTATAGCTTGAACGTTGAAGAAGTGGGAAATAACAGTACAATTGTATGCAGATTCGCGCGCAAAAATAGCTGTCGCCCGATATTCATATTTTAAAACTATGTATGATTACTTATGTAAATATACGTTTTACAAAAAAGTTGTAAATACAAAAATTAAAGTTTAATTCATTTCCTTTCCAATGGTGCCAGTTTTATTAGGATTGGATGATTTTAAGTGGATTAAATTATCGATTATGCAAATTCTCGCTAAGATTCGAGCGGGTTGCGCCTGAGAGACTGCAGTAAAGTGCATTCTGCTACTTTGAGGGTTAAAAGACTACCGGTATAAACATTTAATGATTTTTTGTGGATATTAAAATGTTTGGCGTAAGTTTCCTAATATTTTAGTAGACAACATCGTTGTTTTACATTCTACTGTTAAATGTTTAATACAGGTAAACATACTCTGTGACTAAATACTATAGGAGAAAACCTTTTAGGTTTTTTTTATTATTCTTGCATTTCTGTTGCCATAGGTTAGCCTAGGGTTGAGTAGTAAACTTGAGCCAAATGTTTGTCTCACAATCAAAATTTTAAAAATAATCAATAATAATAATTCAATGATCTGAATCCTTAACACTAGATCGTAAGGATCATATTCTGAGGCTCTTCCAACACGCTGTACACCAAATCCTCAAGAATGTTCAAAACTTTCCTTACTATTTACAAACACTTTTTTAAAGACATTGGGATTAAATTCTAGATCTTTTTCTTGCTGTTCATAGGTTGTGAAATTTGGTTAGGAGTTGTGGGCGCAAATTTACTAATAGACCCTAGGCTAACCTATGGCAACAGAAATGCAAGAATAATAATAAAAAATAGCCTAAAGGTTTTAACCTATAGTGTTTAGACACAGTATGTTTACCTGTATTCAACATTTAACAGTAGGGCGTAAGTTTACTATTTGACCCTAGCCTAATATGTTTGCAGATAACGACGTTGTTTTACATTCTACTGTTAAATGTTGAATACAGGTACTAAATACGGCGTAACTTTACTATTCGACTCTAGCCTAATATTTTTGCAGATGACGTTGTTTTACATTCAACTGTTAAATGTTGATGATGATACTGTTAGGCCTAAATGTTGAATACTGGTTAACATACTGTGACTAAATAGGTTAGGTTAGAACCTTTTAGGCATTTTTTTAATTATTATTTTTGCATTTCTGTTAGCTCTAGGTTAGCCTAGAGTCGAATAGTAAAGTTGCGCCGAATAGTAAAGTTGCGCTCTAAATACTACCTACTACATACTAGGACTAAATACTATGGGTTAGAAACTTTAGTTTTTTTTTTATTATTCTTGCATTTCTGTTGCTATAGGTTAGCCTAGGGTCAAATAGTAAACTTGCGCCAACAGTAGAATGTAATACAACATCGTTGTCTGCAAAAATATCAGCCTAGGGTCGAATAGTAAATTTACGCCAGAGTTGTGCTGTAAATTTTATCCATAAATTAAATGTATTATACATTCAATATTAAGGTTATAATAAACTACAATTAAGTTCATAAGGCTAAAATATAGGCTAGGCCTACCTGAAAGAATGATCACAATAAGGCCGGTGAAGAAGGATTTCAAACTTAACATCCCCAGGAGATGGTCCAAATAACACTAAACTATCTTCTCTAGAAATTATATTTCGATCTACATACTTATCTTGTTTCACTTCAATCACTTTATTTGGGTTTGTGACAACATTAAAGATATTTCTTAAAACATTACCACCAGCTGTAAGGCCTTCTAACCAAGACATCGTTTATAATTAGGCTTCCAGCTTATTGCTATAAATATATCAATTGATTCTAAAAATTTGTATTTCTAGGTTTAACACTCAGCATAGTTATAACATTACAACAATTTTACTTGCTTAAATTAATTTATAATTAACTGGATTAAAACTGTTAAAGAATAACCGATTAAATCAACAACAATACATTTTTGTTTGAGGCTAGTTCCACACTGATGTACGTCAGTGTCAAACTAGCAGGAGATAGATAATGATATTGATAAAATAGCAGAACACGTAAAACATAGAACAATAAAAATGAATGTTTATTCTCTTTACTCTTTAATCACTTGATTCAAGAATGCATCCGGTTTACAACCGGTGTTCCCAACTTTTACATCCTGGGTTGGTAACACTGGTTGTAAATCGGACGCGTTTTCAATCAGGTAAGTACGAAGTCGAAGTCACAAAATCCCTTGCATATTATACATTATTATACCATCACTTTTTTCATAAAATTTATGCATTTTAAATTATTTATGAAACATTCAATCTTATATTTAATGTTTACCTTTCAAGATTGTGTAATAACGGAAATATATATGTTTTATTTGAATAGAGAGAAAATCTTCAAAAATATTTTGTTCCCAGTGTAAATATATTATACTAGTAGTTCTGTGAACAGTAGACCTCGCTCGTTGAAATAACAAAATGTGGTTTGAGCTTAGGTTAAAATTAGTGAGCCAGTATGGAAGTAAGCAGAAGGTTTAGACAGTGAAAAATTATTTTGCAATTATTAATGTTTATTCTCTTTACTTTTTAATCACTTGATTCAAGAATGCATTCGGTTTACAACCGGTGTTCCCAACTTTTACATCCTGGGTTGGTAACACTGGTTGTAAATCGGACGCGTTTTTCGATCAGGTTAGTACGACTCACGAAGTCACAAAATCCTTTGCATATTATACATTACTATGTCTATACCATCACTTTTTTCATAAAATTTATGCATTTTAAATTATTTATGAAACATTCAATCTTACATTTAATGTTTACCTTTCAAGATTGTGTAATAACGGAAATATATATGTTTTATTTGAATAGAGAGAAAATCTTCAAAAATATTTTGTTCCCAGTGTAAATATATTATACTAGTAGTTCTGTGAACAGTAGACCTCGCTCGTTGAAATAACAAAAGGTGATTTGAGCTTAGGTTAAAATTAGTGAGCCAGTAAGGAAGTAAGCAGAAGGTTTAGACAGTGAAACATTATTTTGCAATTCCCGCGATTCCGGGGTTTCTTGAGCTTTAACTGCTAAAGATTTTCTTTTAGGGAGCATTGTGTTTTATGTAGGTTAATAATGCGAAAGGGATTATTTGTATTTATCTGCAAATATCGCGTTATTGAGGGAAAACGTAGAATTAAATATTTACATACTTAAATAACTAAAACTTTAGAATGTATTTACAGTTCCATATCATATTCCAATATTAAAAATAATGAAAACAAACGATGTTAAAGCGTCGTGATAGGGATCTCAACCCAGTACCAACACTTCCCAAAGGTCATTTTTTGTATGTCCTTTATCGCCGCGAGGTTTCATTTCTTTCATCTCATTTTGTAATTCAAGTAAAGCTAAGTCAAATACTTTTATAAAATAATAATTTACAAGTATACAGTTCAATTCTTTGATTTATCCTCTACACTTTCTTATAATATGTCATTTTTGGGCAAAGGATATATTATTCCTAAATTCTAAATAACTATTCAAAACATGCCTAGTTTTGTTAGCAGTCTTGTAGAAGGAACATAAAAACTGGTGTTTTCAAAATAAGAAATTAGAAATTGATAAAAATATTTGTATACAGTTCTATTTAGAACTTAATTACGAAAGTTTTTTGCATTTGTGAAAAAAATTACAAAAAATGTTTACTGCTTTTTATGTATGCCTAAAGTTGAATTTTTTCCTTTCGTTACTGAACATGCTTGTTTCTTGAGCTTATAACTTTGTTAATTTTACTTCAATCATTTTTTTACTGGCATATATGAATTCTTTTAACCATTATCTACAAAAAATCTATGGAACACTTTTGAATTGGTTTAGAATAAACGTATAAAAACATGGTTGAAATACAAAAACTTGGACGATTTTTAACAAATTTGAAGTTTACGGCCATTTTGTGAGCTTACCGTTAGAGATAAGGAAAAAATCAAGAATACAATTTTGTTGAAAATCTAATTTGCTAGCCGCAAAATGTTATTAGTTTTTAAATTCTACTTACGGTTAAGCCACAAACTGGCTTTGGAAAAAAGCTTACACTGAGAGAAACGGGACAGTTCACTTTTTATTTTATTTAAGGTGTGAAAAATGGAAAAAACCGTATATATAAATGGCTCGGCCTAGGAATAAGGAACATTCATGGAAAAAATCATCAAAATCGGTCAAGGCGTTTGGCCGTAATCGTGAGACAGACAGACATACAGACGAAATGCCGAAAGGTCTAGTTAAAACGGAGACCTCCCTTCGCTCGGTCAATAATCTAAATACTGTCCCACGAAGAGGTTTAAACGTTTTGTACATTAATGCATAGATCTTTTTGAAACTACACACCCCTCAATAGAGGCTTTAAAAATGTCCTGTCCAAATTTTAGCAGTTCAATACTTACAGAAACAAAATGGTGGAATAGTGAAAAATGTATTAGTTTTCTCCCTCCAAAATAACTCTCTTGAGTTGGTACCGTACCAGAATTGTAACTGCTTTGCAGTTCTAATCTAACGCTCATTGTTGAACAGCTATTTACTGTTTGATAAAAAAAATATTGCTTCAGCCATAAAAAACATAACCTAACTTTCTCTACTGCAGTTTTTAATGAATTTAAGATTTGCAAAATGGCTTTTAGGGCCTACTGTTGAACAAAAAGTAAGGTGTTGAGCGTGAGCTTTTGTTTTTTGTAGCGTTACAGAAACTGTTAGACAATTTCAGGTTGCCTACCCAGGAGTTGGACCACCTGCACCTAGCAATCCAACAATAAGTAAATGGAAAAATCTTTTGTTAGAAACTGTAGAGTTGTAAAAAAGTACCTACTCAAAAAGATCTAATGAGGAAAGAGAAGAACTGGTATGTGCATAAATGCTCCGCTCTCCTGGTAAGCTGAAATCACTAAGGAAGGTTGAACTTGAAACTGGTATTTTAAAATCTTCTGTACAGAGAATTATACAAAAAATAATAATATTTCATTTTTCAAGTCACTTAATCTATAATTTACTTGAGGATGATACGGACAGAAGACAGAAGAGAGGATTTTGTTCCCGAATCATGAGTTAGATCCTGATTGGCATGCTCTAATTGTTTTCGCAGACGAGTCCACTTTCTACCGCAATGGTGTAGTGAATAGGCATAATTGTAATTTATTACAACAACAAAAATCCCCATATTCTTGAAGAGACTCTACTCAAATTAAAAGGCATTACTGTTTGGGCGGCTGTGAATGTAAACGGGGTGTTATCTTACATTTCGGACAGTATAATGTCTGGAATTAGGTATGAACAAGTTTTGAATCAATATGTCTTGCTTCATTTTATGGTTCCAGAAATGAACCAAGCAATATTCCAACAAGTTAGTGCTTCACCTGTAACAATTCAAAATATACCACAAAATTATTAACAAGCCAAAAGAATCATACATTAATGTATTTCAACTAAACACGCATGAGTGCGAGAGAGACAGAAGATTGATAGTAAAAATCATTCAGAAACAATCCGATCGACGACATCTAGCGGACGGAATCGCAAGCAACAAATTAACAAGATTCTAAAACACCCGACTTTCGATAACGTTTTACGTAATTAATAATATTTCCAGACCTCGTATCCCTATCTTTCCTATATCAAAATTCATCTAAATTAATCAACCAATCCATCCAAATTATAAGATTAACTCCATCAACAAGCGTTCGACCGAAACTCACTTTTTTAATCCACTCGAAATCAGACCGGCATACTAAAATCTAGGCCATATCAGAAATACAATCATCGATCCTAAGAGAACCAAAATTCAAATCAAAAAATGAAGAACACCATTAGATAGAATGAAAGATTCTTCATCAAAAATGTCTTTGGCAAAATTTTATAGGAAATACCGTTAAGCCATAACAATCCATTGAAAGTCGACGAAACAACGGCTAAAGTTAGATAGAGGAAGACGACATGTTTATTAAGCCCCGCCCACAGTCATGTGACCGCTTGCAACGCGGAAAACACCAGTTTAAAAGCCAAATGTATAATTTTAATTGTAAATAGTAGATGTTAGAAAATAATTTGTACAAGGAGCTGTTTTTGGTATTTTTATGCAATTTTCTTATTTAATCAATTTCTTTTAATTTTATTATTCAATATTAGTTGTAAAACAAAATTATTTCAAAATTTAATCAAAACAACACCAAATAAATACACTACATTTTAAATTACACTTTTTTGTACAACAATCCACACCCCAGAAGATACGAAATTCACCAGGCCTTATGTACCCATTTCCTGAAGGCCCAAGGCAAGCCACTTTTGATCCCAGGATTTTAATTGTTGAAGAGACGCCTAAGAAGCAAGACCTATGACCAACGCTCTCCAATAAATTGAAGATTATTAGCGTTCAAACTTTGTCTACTTTTAAATAAATAACTTACCTTAACTCAAGTGAAGTGTAATAATAATAAATAATCATTTAAAGTCCCATAACCAGAAGAAGAAGTTATAAACTGGGTGAGATCTATCCATAGGCCTATAAGTACTTACCTGAATTAACTCTATCTATATTTCAAACCATCCATCAGTGAAAACTTTAATATTACATATTTTGGAAAGACTTTGTAAAATACTTTTATAAGAAGAATTTGTTTGGACCATCAGTATAAATTTAACTTCGATATAATTCCCCTTTTGATACACCTACATACACATACATTATAACACATTGTACTATTTTCCTTTCCCCTTTTCAATTTTTATCTTTATCTAGAATAACTGTTTTTTAATCATTACTTTTGTTTTCAATAAAATAATATTGGGAAAAGTCGGCACTGACCCCCCGAGATACTAAGAGTGTTATAAAGACTATAACGAACATTTGATTTGAATTAACTTGTTTTGTGAATAATTGTACCTATATATATTAATTTTTCTTTCTTTCAATTAAAGAAGTATTAAAATTGTAAACCTATTCTGTGTTTTGAATTGCATTGGTAATCTAATAGTATTATAACTTAGTTCCACAACGTGGGCTATTAAATTTGATAATTTAACCAAAGTGGAGTGTAATACACCTCATTTTGAAAATCCTGTCAAGGACTTAATAAATGGCAACCTTAATGGTTGTGGAAATAATTTTTTGGATTGGTCATCTCGATCCCTAGATTTAACTGTGTGTGTTTTAAAGGGGTTACGTAAAGGCACATGTTTATTCCCACAGCTTCAACAATGAGGATTTAAAACGCGTAACTGAAGAGGAATTTCTACGGATACCGCAGGATTTCTTTTTAAAAGAATACGAATCATTTGTTGAGTGCTGTTATCAGTGTGTCGCTGTGGATGGGTTAAATTTTGAGTAATTTTATACTTTGGTTTTAAGTTTGCCACTATGATATGTCCTAGTTTTCTAATAAAAAATATTTTACAAAATGTACAGTACCATTTAATTTTTGCTACAAAATCAGTAAAGTATAATTTAAATAACTATTTACAGAGGGAGAAAATTAATACATTTTTCATTATTCCACTATTTTGTTTCTACAAGTGTTGTACTGCTAAAATTTTCACAGAGCTGTTTTATCTGTTATATTGATTAGAATTAACTCCCAAATCTTTTACTATTTTTACACTTTAAAATACATTTTTTTCGAAATCCTTTCTTAGCTTGCGTCTGTAGTCCCATAAGATTATACTGTGCCTTTAAATTTTCGTATTTAAGTATTTTAAGTAGGTTTTTTCTCTACGTTGATTCTGTCAGTCAGTCATTCAGTCATTACAAAGCCACTTATACTGTATATTATTATCCCAGGTGTCCCACGAAGAGGTTTAAACTTTGATATTCTATAGCTTGCCCATTAGTGCATCGATCTTTTTGGAACTTAACACACCCTACCATAGAGGCTTTAAAACTGTTCTGTGAAAATTTTAGCAGTACAACACTTGTAGAAACAAAATGGTGGAATAATGAAAAATGTATTAATTTTCTCCCTCTGTAAATAGTTATTTAAATTATACTTTACTGACTTTGTAGCAAAAATTAAATTACTATACATTTTGTAAAATATTTTTATTGTCATATTCTAATGATCTAAGGCATTTTGATTAGAAAACTAAGCCCTTGATTAGGAAAAACGATCCTTTCCTCGTCAACTTCATCAACTGTGTGATTTCTGCCACAAAATATTGTAATGCGCGCACTCATTAACACGCTCCTCCATCCCACAGGGATCATACGATTGTAACTAAATTTACATAATTCTTATCTAGAAGAATTGAGGATTCAAACTGAGTAAACAACGTACAGATCAATCAGTTAAAAGAGTTATAAAAATATAAAATATAATCAGCCAACAAAATCGGAACATTAAAAAGTTACTAAGCGTAAACTTGTTTTATTTTTGGGGTAGAAACAAACTTCAAGCGAGAAAAATTTTCGGAATGAGTTTTATTTAAAACCCGTTTCTATACGGACTTTGGTTTTCTCACGTTTAAAGGTTATTCGCGCGCTTTCGATATCGCGCCGTCGCGTCCCTATGTCATTTTACATGCTATATGTTAGTTCCATTTGTTATTCAGTTTATTATTTAAAACAGCGGCAATGAAACAAATACCTACTGTATTTCCAAAATAAAAGCAAGAGCAGCTACATAGACCACTTCCTACCTGTAAAATAATAATAAGTCATAGTTCAGGTTCAGCTTGTTAATACAATCAAATTTGTGTTATATAACAAAGCGTCGCGTCAGTTTACTGAAGTTGTAAAGATTGAACTGAGTAGTGCGACTCGATTAGTTGAGCGCGGGAAATATTGTTACCATCTCTACAGAACAAATAAATCATTTTATAAAAAAATTTTTGGTATACAAATTATGGATCATCTAACTATCGAAAACTTTTCCGCTGGAAGTTTTTTTAACCTGAAAACAAAAAAATTACGCTTAGTGACTTTTTTATGTCACACTTTTTAAAACACTAAAACTGTTAGATTCCGTAGTTCATGTAGATAAATAATAGATACATTTTATTCTAATTACCGGTACATGAATCTGGTGAGGCGCAAAAGCATGTAAACATTGCTGAAATCCACTGAGTGGACGTGAGTGGCAACCAAGGGGTGGGGTAAAGCGTAAAGACCGTTTTCTTGAACACAGCCCAAGCGTTCCAGGTGTATTAATAGAGTTCTAGAGTTCTTTAGTAGTTTATATCCTAATTTGTACACAAGCATATTTTAAGCCATTGTTTGGACAAAGTTTTAGAATATAACATAATTATGTGTTACAAATAAATTAAAATCATATATTGTATTCACAATTTTTCTACGTTATGGGTAAAATATAGTTATTTAAGTTATCAAATTCAAAACAAAAAGTCATCAAAAGTTTGTTTAATCACAAAAATATATTCCTCCTTAGAATGATGAAATGAGAATTTTCCATTTTTACTGGCTCTGGTGGTCTGTCTCAGTGAGAAATAATAATACATTTGATTTTGATTATGGACCTCATAATCAAAAATAATACCAAGAGGTCTCGATCTATTGATACCGGGACCGGGCTCTTCAATAAAAGCGGCCCATACACTACACATGCATTGCACGCCGTGCCAAAAACGGACGAAACCTGCCAGTGTGTGGAGGTCTCCGTGCTAAGCACGCCGTGCAATGCATGGCACGATGGCAATCAAGACGAGTTTGATTTTTGGCACGTTGTGCCATCCGCCTCCGTGCCAACCTGCTAGTGTGTGGGCCAGTCCCGCGCCACGTGCTGAGAGTGAAACGCCTTTTGAGGTTAACAATAATGCTAACGCAATAATGCTAACGCTTCATTTTTCGTTAAAACAGGCATCTCCATCACAGTGACAACCGACTTCTAGCACGTCACGGAGCAGACTGAATTTTCAGTGTGTGGCGCACGGCGTACAATGCATGTGTAGTGTATGGGCCGCTAAAGATTCCACGGCTTCACACATAGATTATAGATTGTTCTGTCTGTCTTCTCTTCTGTCATTCAATTTTTGTACTGTAGCTTAAGCTTAGTATTAGCATTGTATTTGAATTTTGAATAACCTAATTTACAATTTTATTATTCATGATCTATGGTATTAGTAGGGATTAGGGATGTCCATTTGAAACAAAACATCGATGTTATACATCGCCACTTGTACATCGATGTAATACGATGTATCGATTAGAAAACATCGAATACTTTTATTTATTTATATGACTATAATTATGCTAAACAGGTCTGTTTCAATTTAAATCGGTGTTGGTAAATGGCTTTCCAAAACGGCCGATTTACTAGAATTAATTTCTACAATGATTTATTAGGCGATAATTACCGCTAATGGTTTTCACCTCAAAAAATCTACACTGATTTATAGGTTAGGTTATTTGGAACAAGTCAGGTTGGGCCTATGACTTATATTATGTACTATTTTGACTTAGAGTTTTATACTAATGTACCGGTACTTATCATCTTAGGGCGTACATTTACTATACGCCAACAAAAAATGTAAGAATAATAAAAAAAATTAAAAATAGCCTGAAGTTCTAACTTATAGTCGCAGTACGTTTACATGTATTCAACATTTAACAGTAGAATGTAAAGAAAGGTCGTCGCCTGAAAAACGCCAAGATAATTTTTAACAAAGAGTAAAATCAAAATTGGATGGAAAGTAGCAATACAGGACAGTAGTAAGTTTAATCCTCAAACCTTTCCATGCTCCATGCATCGAATAAATTTGGACATCCGATGAATTTCCAAGTGAATAGTGAATATTTGGTTAAACTAGTTAGGCATATAGGTTATTCGAATATTCGAATAACAAAGCAATTGAATAGAAATGCTATGCCGTATGGCGTTTGTCGTTACGTGTTAGGAAGGCTCACGGCTCACATGCAATTATTCGATAGTTTGGTACAGATACATATTCGATAAATTGGTAATATAATAATTTCGGATATAATATTTTGGAATAAATTTCGCAAATTTCTGTATCCTATACTATATAATATATTTCTAAAATATAAATGTATTCAAATACAAGAAAATATATATATTTTTCGTTAAAATTAAAAATATAATATTGAAAAATAAAAAATATGAATTATTAAACTTACATTTATCTCGCCAAAAGACAGAATCTAAATGAAACCAATATTAAATCTAAAGGAAATCGATCACGTGAAAGCAATACTTACTTTTTATCCGTGGGAAAAGTAAACAGGATAATTTCCATAGTGCCTTTTGATTGCTTTGTAATAATGTTTATTACTAGTACTTACGTCAAATAGCAATCTTGAGTTTAGTATATTTTAATACTTTATTACAGCTGTTTCGGTATAACACATACCATCATCAGATGAATAAACACATACACACATAACACTGACACACATTACACATAAATAAATATAACAAAAAAGTTTAGGTACTGCAGTACAAGTCAAAAAAATATTAAAAAACTGATTTCCTGATATGACCACATCTTACTAGTGTGGAGGTCAACTATTCACTGTGACTTTATAAGGTTGGTCTTATTGACATGCCATAGTCCACAATCTTAGACATTCTTATCCTAAAATATACTAAACTCAAGATTGCTATTTGACGTAAGTACTAGTAATAAACATTGTAAACAGGATGTTTGCAAATGGATTCCAAGAAAGGCAGGAAATCTACCGGCCTCCCTGTCTGGCATATTCGCCGATTCCAAGAATGTCATACTGTACTTCTATTCAATTATTCGAATACTCTTACAAGGCAATATGACTCATTCGTCTAGCTTTTATTCGAATAAAATTTTTCGAATAATTATTCGATAGTTTTTTTAATTTTATTCGATTATTCGATTAGTAAAAGTATTCGATTATCCCATCACTAGGACATTGGATTAATCATTGATTATGTATCTTACGAATAGATCCCGCAAGGCATAGGGAAATCCGTACCGCGCGAGAGATAGGTGCTGAAATTAGTTATAGGTGCCCACGCTAGAAAGCGCTACCAGTCAATTCCCCTCCCTTACCCCCCATCCCTCCAGTTACGTCACCAACTCACCCCTCTCTGCTCTCTCTCTCTCTCTCTCTCTTCCGCACTTGCACTGCCAGCACTTGGTATTATTTTATTAATCATTATCTTTGTCTCTGACTGCTAGTACGGCCAGACCTTGCTTGGCCATGCGTAATTTTATAATTAATTAAGATAATTGTTTACATATTTTTGCAGTCGTTTATTGTAATAAATATACAAGTTATATGTTCAGCCTTATAGTTATACAACTTAAACTTTTTAGGTTTAAAAATTGCTGAACAACACTGTTCTGTTAGATTCCATAGTCAAAGGTATTAATTAAGTCTACATTATTTCCTGTAAGTGTGGGAGCGAGGGTTGCTGCACATCTAGCCTTCCAAATTGAACAAAAATATTTATGAAATCATGCAAAGCTAGAAAACTTGTATCGCACTTATTTGTATTCTAATATGATTCTAAGGAGCAACTGAAAGTAGCACATTTTTTATGTATTTTAATAGGACTCACTTTAAAAACATGTCCTGATTATGTTTTAATGTTACTTTTGTATATTTATTTTATTAAAAAATCAGACAATACTGTTATGAACAGACGTTATAACAATAATATTTCGAACAAATTAAATTTAAAGAGAAGTATTCAAAGTTTAATAAGGGTCTATAGGTAGTTTATTTCCGTTTATATAGTTTAAATTATACGAGTTTTTAAATTAGTTTAAATTATACATTCGTAATTTATGTGCATTCTTAACTTACCAAATCCAATTATTGCCTTAACTGGTATTTCACTTATTACTGACTTTAAACGCAGTTTTACTTTTTTTATTTATGTTACAATTTTGTGGTTTAATAATTTTATTCAATGTACAAAGAATGAATGAATATTTTATTGCTCCTTATACTATTTATAATACGTTTGCAAAAACAAAAACATAATTAAACTAAAATCATATATATCTATAAATTAAAACTAAACTATTAAAACTAAGAAAAATAGCTATATTTACAAAACAATTATAGTATAAGAAAAACAATTTAAGCTACCTCGATGTTTTAAATACATGTTTGAGGTAGTGAGTAAAACAATAAAAAAAAAAAAAACATAAATACATATATACACATATAGAAAAAAAGAAAAGAAAAATAAAGGAATTAGCTGACCGGCTTTCAGAAATATATATAAAACTACTCTTAGTACATTATTAAAAACACAATAATAAAAAAATTACAGCAATTAAATTACTTTGAAAAAAAAAAACACAAATTAAATACATATTTTAAAAAAACATACGAAATATAAATATACAAAATGCAGAACATAAAATACGTAATAAGCTATATACAAGTTTTACATCGATACATCTACTTACATATACACACAATCACACACACTCCCCCTACATACATTCACATATACACATTTTTACATAAACAGCATTCTTTGTTTATGTGTACAAAATTTTTTGCAGTTAAAAAAAATACACATCAGTACACTCTTAAATCGACATACATACAGAAACATTCTACATGCAAAAACAAAAATACCCACACCTTTTTATAAAAATATCTCGGAAGCAAAACATACACAAGGCTGGCATGATTTAATTAAGGAGAACAGAAAGCTACACATTATTTAAATTATTGCGTTATAAAATAGGTCAACACATTCAAGCTCCTGCAAGAATTTCCTTAACTGCTGCCGGTACTTGTGTTTATAAGGGCATGTTTTTATGTTCTGAGGTAATAAATTAAAAAATGTAGGTGCAAGATAAGTATAGAATTTCTTGAAAACAGTCAATTTAGGTCTCGGAACTTTAACATTTAAATTGTTGCGCAATTTACACCAGGTACGCTCCAATACATTGTTTCCATCACCACTTCGCTCGTAGAACAATTTAAGAACTTTGTATATGTATACATTTTTAGAGGCAAAATGTACAATAATAAATAAACTAAAACTAAACTAAAAAAACTAAGAAAAATAGCTATAATAATAATAATAATAATAATAATAACATATGCTTTATTGATTTATTTTACAGAATTATAACGTTTCTTTTCTAACATATAGTCTAGCATGGCTTCAGCCGTCTGCTAGGTTGACATCAATACACACATAAATACAAGTTTGATTAGAAATGAGTACATAAATTAAATTCCCAATTACAATAAAGCTCAGCGATCGTAACCTAAAAGTATTATCAAAAGTTAAATTCTTTTATCAATGCCCATCTATAATGCCATGCTTGTTCAAGATATTTACATAATACTACCCAATCCTTACCATTCATAAAGTGAAAAATAGCTATATTTACAAAACAATTATAGTATAAGAAAAACAATTTAAGCTACCTCGATGTTTTAAATACATGTTTAAGGTAGTGAGTAAAACAATTAAAAAAAAGAAATGCATATACATATATATAAAAAAGAAAACAAAAATACAGGAATTAGCTGACCGGCTTTCAGAAATATATATAAAACTACTTAGTACATTATTAAAAACAAAACAAATTTACTGCAGCTTCACAATTACTTTGAAAAAAAAACACAAGTTAAATTCATATTTTGAAAAAACATACGAAATATAAATATACAAAATGCAGAACATAGATAAGAAAAACAAAAAATACGTAATAAGCTATATACAAGTTTTACATCGATACATCTACTTACATATACACACATACACACACACACACCCCCCTATAATAATAATAATATAATAATGAAAAATATATTATTCTAAATAATTCTGTATTGATAATCGGTCTCAGCAAATAGAAAATTCTTAAATATTTAATTAATTTGTTTTTCAAGTATTCTACATGAATATTCCATCTTAATTTAGAATCTACCCACAGGCCTAACTATTTGATATCATCGACTTGTTCAATTGGCTGGCAAACACAATCTCTCGTATTGCAGTTCATTTTCAACGCGATGTTGTGGACGAATTCACTTTGTCAACGAAGGTAAGGTAGGTTCGTGGGGATAGAATGACACATGGAAAGCAGCACTATTTCCCGCCTTTTTGTTAGTTGCCTCGCATTCAATAACAAGAAACAATGTCTATTGGTTGGGTTAATTGTTTGACGGAGCGCGCAGCCGCCGTATGGAACTGTACGACTTGAATAAGGGAGCGCTTGTGGCCTAGAAATGCATTAAAAATCTATTTCATAGAGTTTATACATATTTTTAATTCCTAAGACCCGTTGTTGTTAAATTCTCGGTAATGTTGTTTTCGACTTCTTATGACCCCCTCCCAAAAGGAAATCCTGTATCCACTCTGCCCCTGCTCTCAAGTGTGTATCGTCGCTAAACGGACTACACTAGGCCGACTTGATTTTGCTTATGTTCTCACATCATCAGTAACCGTTCAGGTTCATTTTTTTTATCGTGTACTTTTATCAACTTAAATTGGAATTTAGTTTAATACGTATGGCACAGTTAACTCTTCCCGTGTGATAGCAAGATTCATAGTAAATATGCGATGAGTTTTATTTTTTTATTATTTTGAGCCTCAATTTTGCGTTTTCATTCATTTGACTAACGATAACTTAAAAACGGATTGAGATATTCAAAAATGGATTAAACCATCGTTTTTTTCGTCAAATTTTACATTAAAATCATGTATCACACGACTACCTTCCCATTAAAAAAAAAAATGAAATTCATTCCAAGATGGTGGACACAAATTTCAAACTCACCAAAAAGTGGTTCTTTAATGGTTGTGAATAACTGCTTTTATTTCTACCTCATAAGATTCGTACATTTTGAGATATTAAGCTGTTCCCAGACATGTGTACCACCCTGTATTTTTAGCATATATTTATAGCTATATACAGATAAATTCAGGCATTATACCTTTGGCCTCGTAATTTTCAATTTGTGATGAACATGTTCAGTCCTTACTTGCATTTGCATAGGCGTAACGAGAGTTGACTCATGGGGGGGGTTACCCATTTGTGTTCACTCATCGTATTCCAACCCGTGCTTCATGTCATTTCATCAAACATCAACACTTGTTTGGAGTATTTTAATGACTGTCCTTGGTAAAATTGTTTGCTATAAACATTCAGTTAATTTAAAAAATATAGCAAAAATATATAAAAACACACAAAAATACGACCATGTAGCCTAATTTTTTTATATACGACCATGTAACTCACGTTTTCGAGTAATAGTTATTAAAAACCCAGAACAATCCTCCAAATTGTTTTGTATTACTTTATTGAATACAAAGCGATGGAGAGAAAAATGTTTTGAAAATCGTTTCAGTTGTAATATTAAGACAGTAATTTGAGAAACATAATAGAGGACACGGTAAATCAAATTTACCGCACTGAAAAAATATTACCTTATTTCACGGTTCTTCTTAAGGAAAAAATATGAATTGAGTGCTGGATTGGATTGAGTATTATATTTAAATAAAATGAAAATCTAAATATTTAAAACAGCTAGGTATTGAAATATTGTGAACGCTCCTTGAATAACACAATGAAAGTTTAAAGGGCCCTAAGACGGAACCTTACATTTTGATATTTTTCATATCCTACAGGAAGGATTTGCATTAACAGATATTTTGGGTTTTGATTTTAAGTAATTTTTATTGTGGGTAGAAACATGAAAGTAGGCAAGATTTTTGCCGTTTTTATAGCTAATACGGACTTTAAAAATTCATATTCCCGAAATGAGTGAACTTAACGATTCCATATTTTACACATTATAGATATACATGATTTTAGTTTATTTGTAAAATTTTAGGTGTTTAAACTTAATTTTATAAAAGCTGCAATTCGTTTTGTGAAGTGATGTTTTCTCATCACTCAAAAGAACGAAAAGTTTGATTTTTAACTTGTTATGAAGCTCATGATTTTTATAGAATGAATTTGAAAGTACTTGAACGAAATATACATCGAAACGGTTTATTCAGCGAGATTAACAAGTGATAAATCAGTGCGCGCACTAGGCTGGCTTGTGGAGTGTTGAAAAGGATGGTAGGAAACTAGGAATCAATCAACATGTTGTGGATAGTGAGGCTCTCCCCACTTAACGTGAGACAGGCCAACGCACAGGTGCGCGCACACGCGCTGCAGCTAGCCCTCCAGGTAGCGCCACTTTCATAGCCCCGCTCTTGCAGTACCGCAAAAATCCGCTAGATCGCTGCACGAGCGCCGGGAAAAAAATCGCCTTCAATAAATAGTATTACTTTAGAAGTCTATTAGATTCCATAGTCAAAGGATTAATTCGGTGTATCGAAACGTAAACATCGATATTTTCGATTCATCGATGTATATCGAATTTCCCTAAGTATTAGCTTTGATTATACATACAGATATTCCACCTTATGAACTATATGGTGAGAGAATACGCCAGCGCAACCTGTCGTGAAAAATTTGACACTACTTGAACTTGTGCTTCAATTTCACTGGTCACCCTGTCTTGTGCAGTCGAACAGGGCAGACCTGTTTACGGAGTTTATGTGCCAGTGCTAAGTGATTCTTTGTTTGAGACCACCCTGAAGTGCAGGGTTCTTGAACCCCCTTGGTCCTTTGTGTTGGTGAAAGTTTTAGCGCGAGTCACTCGAGCGGTGGAAAATACTTGTTTTCTATCTTAGAGTTTTGTGTCTTTCGCTAGGTTGGATCCATTTGATCCTCCCTTATTTTTGTCCTTCAAGTGCTATTGTAGTTTTGTGAAAGTTCTGGCTTAGCGCCAGTCATTCGAGCGATGGAAAAATCCTTTTTTTCTACTGTAGTATAGTGCATCTCTTGCTAGGTTGGTCACATTTGATCCATCCTTTAGTTTAATTTAGCTGCGTAGGAAATATTTTTCTAACGTTGTAGTTAAATTTAGTGTATACTCAACAGTGCAAATTTAGTGATTCAGTGTTAGGCTTGTTTAATTCAGCTAAATAGTGTGTGATAGTGCTACTTCTGCCGATTGATTCGGCAACCAGGTTTGACCTATCTAGTTAATTAATTTTTAGTTATAAATTTACATGCTTAGCCTAGGTAAATTAAGCTATTAAAGCTTGTTTTCTTTTGACTAAATTGTTAATTTAGCGTTACGCTCCTTCTGTGGCATTTGCCACGACAATTGTCGTGTTTATGTTACAGGAATAAAGATGAACGACAGTGAAATGGAGACTGGCTTCCAACAGCTTTCCGAAAGCAATTTCCGGCTTGTTACCTACAGGCGAAAGAGAAATAGTGGTCGTGGGAGCGGTAGCGACAGTGATACGGACAGCTCTGTCAAAACTATCACGTCCAAAAATGTTAATCCGGATAAAGCTCCGAATTCTGTTTCAGCTACCAAGGCGGAAAAGATTCCACCGATCATCGTAGACGGTGTAGAGAAGAACTGGCCGCAATTTTTGAAGGGGCTCCGCCAGAAAGGTCTCACCTTTGAGGCCAAATGTGTCGGTAACTTCCTCCGACTCTTCTGCCAAACCATACCAGATTTTAGGGCTATGCAAAATCACCTTGCATCCAGCAATGTGAAATTCCATACGTTCTCCCTAACACAGGACAAAGAGGTAAAGGTCACCATACGTGGCCTTCATCATCTGACTTCACCCGACGAAATCAAGCTGGAGCTTGAGGAGAAGGGCTTCACGCCCAACCATGTCCAGATGTTGGAGCGACATCAACAAGGTGGTGGTAGAGCCCCCAGCAATACCTTTTTGGTAAAACTAAAAAGGGTCGGCAATATTAAGGAAATTTATTTGTTGCAGGAGATTTTAGGACTAAGGGTCACTGTTGCAGAATTCCAGCCCCAGAAGGGTGTAGCACAATGCTACAACTGTCAGCGATTTGGGCACTCCTCTGTAAATTGCGGACAGCCAGCCAGGTGCCTTAAATGTGCTGCGGCTCACAAGACCAAAGATTGCCACAAATCGAACGAAGAACCAGCAAAATGCTGCAATTGCGGCGGCGTTCATGTGGCGAGCTGGAAGGGCTGCCAGAGTCATAAGCAGGCGGAGAGGGCAAGGAACAGACATCGCAAACCGGCTGGGGGTAGCGCGGGGAGAGGAGGGCCTCGGCCTACCTCTAACCTGCGTCCTGCTTCGGGTGTTGCGGCTCTACCTGGTGGTCGACGGGGCGGATCTGGACCTAGTCCTAGGGCTGTCCCGCCAGCTGCTGCCTCCACGTCTGCTGTGTCGGCTACTAAGCCTTTGATGAAAGTTCTGGTTACCCAGCCAATGCCAAGCGTTTCTGTTTCAGATGCAGGTGCATTAACATACGCGGCAGCAGTCACGGCTGCCAAACGACCTACGGCTGAGGTCGAAATCCCAGCCAAGAGATCCAGGAAGAGAGCTACGCGAAAGGAGGGTAACACATCTCCTTCCAACTTTTATGTTTCAGATGCTGACGTAAGCGAGTCTGACGCTGGCACAGAGACGTCCAAGGGATCGTCGATTTTGACTCCTGAGGAATCACATCCAAGGAAGCGGCGAGTACCTGTGCGCAAGCCGACTATCCAAGAAGACAGAGCTGAGGTTTCGACCTCCTCTAGTCCTGCCATAACTAACGAAAAGCTGGCTTCGTGGATTACGCAGCTTATTTCTATTGTTTTAGGTTCTGCGAACAAAAGCCCGGCAGAGCTGCTTGCAGCTATACTAACTAGCCTCCAGAATCTAATCCGCGATGAGTAGAGACCTTAAGGTGGTGGTCTGGAATGCAAATGGGGTTCGCCCCAGGCGCAACGATCTCCACTACTTCGTTACAGAAGAGGACGCCGACGTCATCCTACTCTGTGAGACTCATCTACAGCCAGGTCACGCCTTTACACTTCCTGCCTACAGGACTTATCGTACCGACCGGGTCTTAAGACCTGGTGGTGGCGGTAATCCTTGGGGTGGGACCGCTGTATTAGTGCACCGCAGGCTAACTCACAGAGACTTCCCCACTAATACAGTGCATTTTGAGTCCACAGGTGTTTTCGTACAGCTTGGGGACATGGAGATCCTACTAGTCGCAGCCTATGTCTCACCAACTCGAATTCTTCAGGATAGCTTCCTGTCTGATCTGGACATTCTTTTTCAATGTGCCGAACATGTCATTGTTGCAGGTGATTTCAACGCCAAACACAACTCGTGGTCACGGAGGACCAACACCAGGGGCAAGGCTCTTCGACGTTTCATTGATACTCAGCCTAGTGCTGACGTCTTGGCACCTGCGGAGCCTACTCACTACCCGGCCCATGGACTTCCTGATGTGCTCGATATAGTTTTAACCAAGAACGTTCCTTTTCCCATAGTTGTTCATGCTACCCAGGATCTCTCGTCAGATCACTGCCCGCTTCTGGTTACTGTTGCTGCTGGACCTACTTCGAGCTTACCGCCCAACACTTTACGTGTCAGGGTCGACTGGCACCATTTTAACGAACTAATCGCGGAACGCCTAACGCATCCTGTGCCCCCAAACTCTTCGGAGGAATTAGACAGGCAGGTCAGTTCTTTACACGACCTTCTAACACTTTCTGTTTCAGATGCTTCCATCGCTGCTTCCCAAGAGCCGTCGCGGGAAACCCTTCCCTTCAGATTACGGAAGGAAATTGCCAAGAGGCGAAGGCTTCGAGCCCATTGGCAGTTCACTCGATCTCCGGCAGCAAAGAATCTCTTCAACCGGCAGAAAAACCGTGTTAAAACTCTTTTAAATGATTTCAGGTCTGAGTCATGGCATTCATATCTGCATACTCTGGAATTGCAAGATGGTAGTGCTTGGAAGGTAGCCAAGGTACTCCGTAGTGAGAAGCGTTCAAGTCGGCCTCTACGTGGGCAGCATGGCCTAGCCTATTCTGCCCTAGAAAAGGCCGAAACGTTTGCTGACACTATGGAGGATCAGTTCCAACCGAATCACGATGTTTGCGATGAGGATCATGCAGATATGATCGAAGAGTTCGTTGACGACTACTTTGCAGAGTCACCAGAGGCTGACGACGTCATCGAACCTTTCACTCTCAAGGAGGTTCGGGCCGCTGTCTCTGCGGTCAAGCCGAAGAAAGCCTCCGGGCTGGATCGGATTGGCGGCAGGGCCTTGCTTGCTGCGCCCCCTCAGTTAGTGGAGGTCTTACTAACTTTGTTTAATTCTGTCCTCAGGTTGCGCCACTTCCCATCCCAGTGGAAGACTGCAAAGATCATCCTCATTCCGAAGCCAGGAAAGGACCACCTCTTTCCGCAGAATTATCGCCCGATATCTCTGCTGCCGATCATCTCAAAAATATTCGAGCGTCTTTTTCTTTCCAGGTTGCAGCCTTATCTAGAGGACTACATCAGACCAGAGCAGTTCGGCTTCCGACGTGGTCACTCCACTACCCTTCAACTCGTTCGAGTTATCAACCAGCTGGTTGATAATCACAATAAGTTCTTGTCCTCTGTTGCAGTGTTGCTAGATGTCAGCAAGGCGTTTGGCAAGGTATGGCACGAAGGCCTTCTCTACAAGTTGAGCGAGTCTCCTGTACCGGTGGCTGCCGTGCACTTAATCCGCTCCTACCTCTCAGGCAGATCCTTCAAGACCTTCGTAGATGGCGAACTCTCCACTCTGCGGCCGATACTTGCTGGTGTTCCCCAAGGCAGTGTCCTGGGACCAGTACTGTATCTGGTTTATACTAACGACTTTCCAACTATTCCAGGTGTGACACTCTCGCTGTATGCTGATGATGCGTTTCTACACTGTAGTAATGTAAATCCGGCTTACGCAGCAAATACCATGCAGAAACAAATGGACGCGCTGTCCCCGTGGCTGCAGAAATGGCGCATTAAGATAAATGCTGATAAATCTGATTCCATCTGTTTCAGGAAAAGGCGTAGAATGACACGTGCCGTGGAACTTGACGGGGTGGCTATCCCTTGGAAGCCTTCTGTCAAGTACCTCGGCATAACGCTGGACAGTCAACTCAACTTCAGGCGACACGTGCAGAACAAGGTCTCCGAAGGAAAGAAAATTCAGGGTTTCCTCTCACTCTTATTGGCTAGGCATAGCCCCTTGCCAGTAAAAACTAAATTAACGATTTTTCTGTTAATAGTTCGTTCAGTGCTGATGTACGCGTCTACTGCTTGGTGGGCGCTTGCCAGCAAATCCAGTAGAAAACAGCTGGAGACTCTTCAGACTACCGCTCTTCGCAAACTCACGCAGCAGCCATGGTACGTGAGGAACTCCACCATTCTAGGGTCAGCTGGTATCCCTACCCTAGAAGTTTTTGCTATAAGATGTGCCACTAAACTGTTTCAGGATGCTCGCAACTCATGCTATCCTCATATAGCCGAGATC
>JAGFPH010000498.1:235332-269537 GCA_018207615.1 Philaenus spumarius
TCACTCGATCTCCGGCAGCAAAGAATCTCTTCAACCGGCAGAAAAACCGTGTTAAAACTCTTTTAAATGATTTCAGGTCTGAGTCATGGCATTCATATCTGCATACTCTGGAATTGCAAGATGGTAGTGCTTGGAAGGTAGCCAAGGTACTCCGTAGTGAGAAGCGTTCAAGTCGGCCTCTACGTGGGCAGCATGGCCTAGCCTATTCTGCCCTAGAAAAGGCCGAAACGTTTGCTGACACTATGGAGGATCAGTTCCAACCGAATCACGATGTTTGCGATGAGGATCATGCAGATATGATCGAAGAGTTCGTTGACGACTACTTTGCAGAGTCACCAGAGGCTGACGACGTCATCGAACCTTTCACTCTCAAGGAGGTGCGGGCCGCTGTCTCTGCGGTCAAGCCGAAGAAAGCCTCCGGGCTGGATCGGATTGGCGGCAGGGCCTTGCTTGCTGCGCCCCCTCAGTTAGTGGAGGTCTTACTAACTTTGTTTAATTCTGTCCTCAGGTTGCGCCACTTCCCATCCCAGTGGAAGACTGCAAAGATCATCCTCATTCCGAAGCCAGGAAAGGACCACCTCTTTCCGCAGAATTATCGCCCGATATCTCTGCTGCCGATCATCTCAAAAATATTCGAGCGTCTTTTTCTTTCCAGGTTGCAGCCTTATCTAGAGGACTACATCAGACCAGAGCAGTTCGGCTTCCGACGTGGTCACTCCACTACCCTTCAACTCGTTCGAGTTATCAACCAGCTGGTTGATAATCACAATAAGTTCTTGTCCTCTGTTGCAGTGTTGCTAGATGTCAGCAAGGCGTTTGGCACGGTATGGCACGAAGGCCTTCTCTACAAGTTGAGCGAGTCTCCTGTACCGGTGGCTGCCGTGCACTTAATCCGCTCCTACCTCTCAGGCAGATCCTTCAAGACCTTCGTAGATGGCGAACTCTCCACTCTGCGGCCGATACTTGCTGGTGTTCCCCAAGGCAGTGTCCTGGGACCAGTACTGTATCTGGTTTATACTAACGACTTTCCAACTATTCCAGGTGTGACACTCTCGCTGTATGCTGATGATGCGTTTCTACACTGTAGTAATGTAAATCCGGCTTACGCAGCAAATACCATGCAGAAACAAATGGACGCGCTGTCCCCGTGGCTGCAGAAATGGCGCATTAAGATAAATGCTGATAAATCTGATTCCATCTGTTTCAGGAAAAGGCGTAGAATGACACGTGCCGTGGAACTTGACGGGGTGGCTATCCCTTGGAAGCCTTCTGTCAAGTACCTCGGCATAACGCTGGACAGTCAACTCAACTTCAGGCGACACGTGCAGAACAAGGTCTCCGAAGGAAAGAAAATTCAGGGTTTCCTCTCACTCTTATTGGCTAGGCATAGCCCCTTGCCAGTAAAAACTAAATTAACGATTTTTCTGTTAATAGTTCGTTCAGTGCTGATGTACGCGTCTACTGCTTGGTGGGCGCTTGCCAGCAAATCCAGTAGAAAACAGCTGGAGACTCTTCAGACTACCGCTCTTCGCAGACTCACGCAGCAGCCATGGTACGTGAGGAACTCCACCATTCTAGGGTCAGCTGGTATCCCTACCCTAGAAGTTTTTGCTATAAGATGTGCCACTAAACTGTTTCAGGATGCTCGCAACTCATGCTATCCTCATATAGCCGAGATCAGCAGGAGACTCGACATCCAGGAAGATGGTAGGCCTCGGCCTGCCGCTATCCTGGACGACCCGCCATAGGTTTCTTCACGCTGCGACTCCATCAAGATTAACACTAACCAGTTTGCCTTCTTTTCTATTAAGTGAGTTTCAGATTGATTTAGCAGTCATTAGGGAATAGCCCCTAGATGCTGCTGACGCTCCCTCCAGTGATGCATGCGGAGTGTCTCTGTCCGTTACACATGGTACATGAGTGTTGTATAGCTTCTCAGGAGAGGCTGGCGGATACACTCTTGTGCCTGTGTTCGGAGCCAGAGTGACTTCCTTACTTGGGAGGAGGGCGGTCGTTTAGTGGGTATTGCCAGTACGCTCTGGATTGAGCCCCACAGTACCTCAAATTCGGATTGAGGTCTGCACGAAACGCATTTTTCCGCCTAAAAAAAAAAAAAAAAAAATTCACTGGTAATGTGCTGCCCACTAGCGTTCTAAATCTAAAGGAGCATTGCTTTTAACGAAAAGAGAGAGAGTAAATCGAGATAGAACCATAGATCATAAATAATAAATAGATCTTGCATCCATACGGGGGTTGTGTGCCGGAAAAAAGGTGTTCGCGAAAATAGTACATGATCGCGCCGCGAGGTAGCGCTAGGGAGAAAGCATTGTAAGCATTGGTGTTTCCAACCAACTTCCTTCGTTTCCCCAATAGATAGCGCCAAAAAAGTCGAATTTCCAGTGGAACAAAATATTGCATTGGATCGGAGTTCTATTAGGTTATCCAAATACAATGATAGAACTCACCTTGGAGCTTGAAGGTAACAGGCTACATCTACAGGAAGTAATCTTCCTGTAAGAAGTGGGGGAGGGGGAGTGTGAGACAGTTTGTTTATTTCTTAACTGAAAGCATAACATCTCTCCTTCGAAACCCAAACAACATTTTATCATGTCTATTTAAATTCTAAATATGTACCGTATCTGAGGAGAAACTGAATGTAGCATGCATTTTTGTATTTTGGTAGGACTAACTTTAACAAAATACATACTACCTAATTATGTTTTAATGTAACATTTGTAATTTACAAATAAATTTAAAGACAATACTGTTATGAAAAACCGTTATAACAATAATATTTCGAACACATTAAATTTAAAATTAGGTATAAACATAAGTTCAGTAAGAAAAGTTTTCCTTTCCTATTTAATTTCACAAACATATAAATTAGGCCTACAATAAAGATAATTATTAATTGATAGTAAAATATTTTTGTGATTAAAAGTTGCTAAGACTATCTTTTCCGATTGACCGATTATATCTATCAGATTACCAATATTCGTAATTTACTAGGAGGTACCCCTGCGTGCTCCGCACGCCAACCTCCGATGGAACCTTCTAAAAACATATGTTATGTTTTATTTATAATAAAGGTGTAGGATTAATAATAACCTCAAAACTAAGATGGTAAATCCTGTTAAATGTTAAAATCAAATTATTTCGCATATTTTATAACAACAGTTTAATAATAAAGGTTAAAAGAACCAGTATGTCTCAGGTGTAGGCCTACACTTAATCAAAGACCTAACCAAAAAGTTACTCTCTATCAATTACCGTATATTATCAATAAATAGGTCTACTATATGTCTTATTTATTTTTAATGAGGATATAACATTATGTGAACAAGTTGAATTTTGTTACTTTAAAACCGAAATTGGTTGAATTTCGACCATGATGTACTAATTGTAATAAATTAATGTACAAATAATACAAAAATCGAGAAAAAACTTTTTATGTTTTGAAAATTAAAGGAATGTTTGTTTTCAATTAGCTTACCCAGTGGTGGATCTACCATTTGGGCTAACGGGCTTAAACCACCCTTGGGCCCCTAAACTTACACTAGATAAAACAGGTACACGGCAAAACAAATAATAATAATCCTATTACTTTAAATGAGCGTATCGATCTTTGCATCTGTCGCGGATCTCGAAAACGGCTCTAACGAATTCAAAGAAATTTTGTATTTAGGTGTAGTTTTGATTGATTTTTCAGTACACCCATATAGTTTTATTTCGTGTAAAAACGCAATTTTTTGGGAAAATCTAATTTAAAAGTTGAAAAATTTTAACATAGGGTCTTATGGGTTGCCATGTTGGTTACAAAATAACAACGAAATAGTAAATAAAGCGATCAAAACAGCTGTTTATAAAAAAGCCAAATTATACTATTTTAGCACGTTGGAAATAGAGTGGAATATAACTGAGATTGAGTACTATCCAAAATCAGCTGTTCATTGGATAGTTTTTAATTACCGTTAAAAAACAAGCTAATTTATACTGTTATAGCACGTTGGAATTAGAATAAATTAAGCCTGATTTAATAATTTATTTTGTAAAAAAATGTAAACTTGGCAAAGATGGATAAATTCTAATAGTCAATTTTGTAATATATAGGCTTGGCTCATTTCTGAAACATAGCATTGAGGTTATGTTAATCCTGCAATAATTTTTACAATATTTAGGCCTGGTTTCAAAACTTAAGTTGACAGAAGATAGTAGAAACCAGGACTAAAATCGTAATGAAAGCCTCTCACGTTTCTAAATCATGTATTTGAGGTTATAATTAATCTTGTAATTACTGTTAATATATTTAATGTTCATTGTTGGTGTCCAAGTCACAATTATATAATATATTGAGTAATAAATTTTATTACCTTTATGGTTCCGTCATGTGACTATGCGTTGTCTTTTTAAAAAGACGCGTTTCGGAGTCGAAACTCCATCATCAGTATATCACTCCGTAGAGGTCGTCAAAACATTAAACTTTAACAAAAACATAAAACACTACACATAAAAATAAATATATACGCATTAACTTTTATTTAACCAACTTTCTTACGTGCACGCAGTTTCATGGTCCGCGAACTACTGGCATCACAGTAAGGCCCAGGTTATCAAGTTAATTGGGTTGGTCTTATCAGTTACTCAAATCTCATTGCCGTCTCGAATAACGAGTTTGATTGGAACGATAACTTGTCATTGAGAATGTCATTTGGCGATTGTTTAAATGCTTTGTATATTTCGTATTCTTCGATGACATTCATCATTGGTCCTTTTTTAATGATGTGAAGTGGTGTCAGGTTAGATTCAAAATTTGTATAAGAGTGTTTATTATCGATTATGTGTTGCGCGAAACTAGATCTATTAGCATACAGGCTATTTTTGGGCAAATGTTCTTTGTATCTCTCCATGAAAGGTCTGCCTGTCTGTCCGATGTAAAAAGAATCGCAATCGTCACACGCTATTTTATAGATGCCTGACTTCTTCTCTGGTGGTATTTCCTGTTTTTTACGCAGTATTTTCTGTATGTTATTATGTTTTTGGAATGCATTTTTTAAAATGGAGGGCATAATTGAGTTGCCCAATTCCAAAGTGCCCCTTGTCCACAAAAGTCAATTGTTGGAAAATTGGGAAATTCATATTAATCATGAAAATCTGAATTAATCTATTTCAGACTTTTATCACTTATAAATTAGTGATAAATGAGCCATTTTAAAAGCCTTAACTGCAATAAAAATGAAGAATACCTTTTTAAAAAGGTAAAAACTATTGGAAAAAGGACACTTTGTAACTGTAACATGGACAAGAGACGTTTTGGAATTTAATGACGCCATCTTTCTTAGGACAAGAGACATTACTCAATATATAATATATTTAAGCCTGGTTTCATAATTTTACAAACCTATGTACAAACGAGCCAAAGATTAACGAGATTCTTTAGCGAATTTTCCAACTGCGAACGAAGCGAAGCAGCCATCTGAGGCCGAAGGCCGAGGCGAGGTTGGGACGCGAAGCGTCCAGAGGCATAGCCCCTAGTAATAATATATATATATATATATATTAAACAATTTTAGAAAAACTGAAAATGAATTCATTTTTGTGCGGTAGTTTGGCCTTCATTACTTTAAATGGACGGGTTTTGTTACTTTTCATTCGAGACTTCGGCTCGTCTGGACAGAACACAATAAATGAAACTCGACTTTTTAACTCTCAAAATTGGTTTTCCCGTACCCAAAAACATATAAAACGATACCCCCACAATGTGTTTTCATAATTTTGACCCAAAAACGTGACCCCTACGCGCTACAACTCACGCTAGAAAGATCAAAAACTTTTCTACTCTCCGCAATAAAATTACGAAGATTTTGATACCATCAGAAGTTTTCTACGATGTCTGTGAGTGCTTATAATTATCGTGTGTAGCCTATACAGGAAAACAAGACACACACAAAATTACCGCATGATTTCTATACTTCGGTATTGTAATGCGAGCCGAAGTAATGAATAATTGTTATGTACCGGCATTATAAAAGTAGGTTTTGGTCCTAATTCGAATTCAAATAAATAATTAACTATTGTATTGGAGCTATGAGCCAGTAACCACTGCAACGGCAGAGAGGAGCTTTTCACTTTTAAGAGAGAGAGAATTTGATGTTGAAAATGTTATAAATGCGTTTTGTCAAAAAAAATCTAGATGTTTGGTAATTAAAAATTGGGAGTGTGATTGACCATTTAAAAACATTAAATAAGAAACATATTTTTATGTTTGTGATTTAAAAAAAAAATAACATTGCTGTATTAACATTCTTTTGCTTAAAATTAATAACCCTTTTTAGATACTGCCTGAAAAACAGTACCGTAACATGTGTAACAGAGGTTTTTAATTTATTTATGTGTTAATAATTATAAAGTGCAATGAACCGCTTTTATTTCTGTCTAAGCATAAAGAAATAAGTCAGTAGAATTTATATTTCAAAGTGCTTTTGTGATGTTTACCGCTTAACTTCTTGGGCACTGTCAGAGATAATAATACCAAGTTCAGGCACAAACGTAACAGTGCTGAATTGATAGTAAATTACTAATCTATTTAACTATGTTGTGTTTGTAAATAATTTCTGCACATATTTATTTTAATATTAATTATTTAATAAATAAGCTACCACCCCTATTGATAGTAAATTACTAATTTATTTAACTATGTTGGGTTTGTAAATAATTTCTGCACATATTCATTAATTTTTAATATTAATTATTTTAATGCATAAGCTACCAGCCCTATTGATACTAAATTACTATTTTATTTAACTATGTTGTGTTTGTAAATAATTTCTGTAAATATTCATTTATTAATTGCTTAATTTATAATTTAACCCACTCCTATTGATAGCAAATTACTTTTTTATTTAACTAGGTATGTTGTGTTTTTAAATAATTTCTGTACATATTCATTTTAAAACACTGCCAACCCTTATGAGTGAAAATTTACCTCCAAGCCAAAGAGTTTTTTCTTTCATTTGTACTCAATGACTTAAAATATATATACATATTTATTTTTCGTTGTCAAAATTTATTTGTGTGAAAATTAGATGCACATGGCGTCTGCAACATATATATTACATTCATTGTGGACCATGTATATCTGCCAACGAAAAGACCAACTTAATACTACTGTTCTGTGGGGCCAGATGAGTAAACATTTATAAATTGTTTTAAGCTACTTCTACTATTGATAGTAAATTGCTATTTTATTTATCTATTTAGTGTTTGTAAATAATTTCTGTACCTATTCAATTTAATATGAATTGTAGCTACCCAGATCCCCATTGATAGTAAATTACTACGGTATTTTTTTAAACTACAGTATTTTGTGTTTGTATTTAATTTCTGTAGATAAACATTTTAATATCAATTGTTACAAAATCAATATCCTATTGTTGGTAAATTACTAAAGCTAATTAAATTAATTAAAAATATGTTTGATTGAAAATACTGTGTGAACATAAACATGATAACATTCATTATTGAATCCATAAGCAATCTGCATTGGTCTACTTTAATGTACCAACCTCTAAATAAAAAGTCAGAACATTTTAGTACACATCATTTTAAAGTTAAGGTTCTTTTTTTAAGACTTTGTATTTTATATTGTAATGATTTTGTAATATTCGTATACAATGACTTTGTGTATATTTGTACTTAATAATATCAATAGCTTGATAACTGTATTTATAAAATACATCTACAGATTTAATTTAAATTACAAAAATGTCACATATTAAACAAACGAAAAGCAACAATTTACTGTCTAGTGACGATAAGTCGACTGTAGCTCATTCTAGTCGTCAATAAAATAACCATTTTTAAAATTTCAAGATCAGCGCATCCTGTTGTGAAACATTTGGCACTACTTGAACCTTTGCTTAAAAAATCTCACTAAAGAATGCATTAGGTGGCCAATTCAAAAATTAATAAAAGAAAATATTCGCCCCCCTTTCCACCTTATAAACATTCTTAAAGAAAACAAATATGACGTAATACTAGAAATTGTTAAATTGCTAAAAGAGTTAAACAAAGACAAACTAGTGAATAGGAACATACATGTTAAAACCTACTAACTTTACAGATAAATAAATATAACGGAAATTACCAAAAATTTAAAGAATTAAGAAGATAAACCGATAAAAATTGTATAGAAAAGAATCACGGGAAAAAGTGTAACATTAAAAGAGAATATATACACATTTAAAGAAAATAGTGAATTTTATAAGGGCTACATGATAATCTCAAGTCCGCCTTTAAATTAGGAAAACAAAAATTGAACCTTTGATTTTGATTATAACGTCCAAGTACTAGTAGCTGTAGCCATTTAATAGTGGACTATAAATTATATATTACAATACCGGTTAAAATAGATACAACGTACTACGTTTAGTAAAACTTTCTTTGTTAGATTGCTTCTGTCCCACCAGAAGCGCTGAAGATAGTTTCAACTTATAACATTGAGTTGCCTATCTCCTCTTGGTATTATTATCTCTGGCTGTAGCTAGTTAAGTTAGGTTCTCTTGCTCTTGGTATTATTATTATCTCTGGTTAGGTTACAGTTACAGGTTACAGCTTCAGTAAACACTAAACAGTATTTCAATTTTCAGTATTGCAAAACTAGAAACAAATGTTTGTAAATAGGTTGTATAGACTTTTTGAGAAGGAACATAAGAACTGATTTCTTACAAAATGTATCCTTTTGAGATAATGAGGAAAGAATTCCTGGTGAGCATTATTATTCTAACATGTACCGACAATTTTAAAATTTCGTAACTAGGCCTATTAATTAACAAATTAAACTCTGCCTAAAATTTCCCATTATATTTTTTGTTGCAGGGTCTGATTTACAATTCTTAGAATTTGCTATTATAGGTTAGGAAATATTGTAGTACTAGAGGAGTATGGTAACCATGGGAAGGTTTTTGTTTTGTTTATAGGCGAAAAACCTAGGTGGTTAAGTGTAATTTCATGTGTATTCTGAAACAATGCTTTGGTGCTAAAAACTCAAACCAAAACTACCCTACCCTATTATTGATCACAAAATATTCTAAAAATTTTGAGAGGCTAAAAAATATGAATTTTTGGTAGCCTACTTACTTGGCAACAATAAAATTAATTAATTGAGGACCTTCTTCGTTAGATTATGATCAATGTTGCCTAAGCATATAAATATATGTTAGGGCCTATATTGATTCTTTGGAACTAATACCAGTAGCGGGAGTTAACGTTAGGGACAAAGATCTTATAAACTTGACATTAAACGGAGAGTTTAAGTTAGTAGGCTATGTTTCATATATTTATTTTAATAAAACCGAACTTAATAATAACAGCATAGGCCTAATATTGTTTTACAAAGTAATACCAGTAGCGGTAGGTAAGTATATGGGCGCAAATTTACTCTATATGGCATACGACTCTATGCCAACAGAAATGCAAGAATAAAAAAATAAAAAGTAGCCTGGAATTCTAACTTATACTCTTTAGTCACAGTATGTTTGGCGCAAATTTACTAGGCTAATCTATAGTAACAGAATTGCAAGAATAATAAAAAAATAGCCCAAAGGTTCTAACCTACAGTAGGCCCTATTTAGTCACAATATGTTTACCTATAGGCCTATTGAACATTTAAAATTAGAATGTAAAACAACGTCATCGTTATCGTTGTGTGCAAAATATCAGCTTAGGGTCGAATAGTAAATTTACTCCGTATGTTAACCTGTATTCAACATTTAACAGTAGAATGTAAAACAATATCATCATCTGCAAAAATATCAGCTGAGGGTCGTATAGTAAATTTACGCCTGTAGCCTATATGTTTAGTCTTAAGATTGATTTAACTTAGCCTCCCTACTTGTTTAGGTTTAGAATAGTTTCATGAAGTATTGCTGGAAGCAGTAGAAAACTCTGTGGTTAGGTTTACTCTTTATTATGATTTTTTATAGTCTTATTAGCCTATATATTCATGAAATATAGCCTTTTCCTTAAGCTTGTGTATTTTAATAATTAATATTAAAACATTGGATAGTTTTGTGATATACATACAGTAGAATCTCGATAATTCGAGTCGCAGTAGTTCGAGGGTCCGGGTATTTCGAGCTGTGTTTGTAAAATTAAAAAACAGCTTCGACTATTTGAAAGCTTTTAAAACATAGATTGTAGTGCGACTTCAAAATTACTTTGTTACCCCCACCCCATTGTACGTTTAAAATGCCAACTAGTCTTTTGAAAGTGACAAGGGATCGAAGTGGCTGGCTTATTTTCATATGGCGACACCTCACTACTCGCAGGTAGGTAATGACGTAATGAGTCAACATTGGGTCTAGCCGATGCCGCTTATATCTCATGTCAGCTCGGTCATATATCCCATACATACTTGACTGTCTACTCCTCTTATTATTCTAAAAATAGTTCAATTTCAATAGTAAACTGTCAGTCCCACGAAAGTACTTGCGCTACGCATGTCGGTGTTGTGTACTATTGTTGATTAGTGAGTGCATTCTTTCTGTTTCTGTTAAGTTTTTTAATTTTGATTCCGTTTTTGTAACGATGAGCACAAAATCTAAAAGAAAGTTTATGCCAATTTAAAAAATTAGAGGCCTTGAGAAAACTAGAAAATGGTGAAACCTTGAGAAGAAACTTGCAGCTGAATACGGTGTCGGTGAAATATCTGTAGATAAAAAATCCACCGCCTTAATAGATATAAAATCGAAACATTTTCTACTATTAAATGTTCTAATATTTTGACTAATTAAAACATTAAAAAATATATTATTGTTAATTTTTGTCAATTTCTCCGCGTATTCCGAGTTTTCTATAGTTTGAGGTACAGTCAGCCTCAATTAGCTCGAATTATCGAGGTTCTACCGTAACTGAAGTAGAACGTTTTTGTATACACGTACATAGGTTTGCAACTCAGCCGTGATAGTATATCAAATTTAATGGTATACTAAAAATTCACCAAAGAAAGTATGGTAAATGTAGATGAAAAATAGAAAATGTTCAACCATTTTGACAGGTTTGGACTGAACTCTAGAAACTACACGTGTCACTGAAAAACACTTATAAGATCTGTTGTTGATACAATTTTAGAGAAAGTAAACCTTTAAGTGTAGACGTATGGTAGTTTTAACATGCAGTCATTTTCAGCTATACTAACAGTAACTAGAACGAGTAATCTGTAATGAAATATCATATTAGATGCTACATACGTGTAAATGAATAAAATTAAAATTATATGCCTACCTAAAAATAACGTTAGAATAAAAATAAATATTATAGAAGAACAAATCAAGACTGTTTAGACACTGTTTAAGTGTAACCATTCACTACACAGTTTATCTGCAGTTCGCTGACTGCAGGCCAATTAACTGAAGTTAAATCTCGCCACAGACACACAGTTGTCGGACAGGCTGAAACCTGCAGATTAGATGGACTGTCGTTTATCTCTGTGTGTGTGGGCACATAACTTAAGATCTGGTCTGCAGACGAAATCTTTAGGCTGGTTGAAAGTTTTGTGACAGATTTACTTATATTTCATACGAAATGAGTGATAAATCTGTAACTTTTTGACGGAATTTGCAGACACTTGTCGGCAAAATCCTTCTTTATGGAAATGAAAGTAAATACAATTCAATTGCATGCTACCAGTATGCCTTCAAGTTTGATGAGAGTGCAATTAAATTATTAATTAATACAAAATTATTCTGTTCAACCTCAACCAGCAATTCATTGTACATCAACACACAATCAAGGCCTTTAAAAAATGATTGTGTAAATTATAATGCTTTATCTGATTTTATAAATTTGTTTATTCTTTTAAAAATTACAATTCTTTCTCCTTTTAGCAAAATAACAAATTATTTTTATTTAAAATGTATAAAATTAGGATATAATTATTTTCTGATATTAAAAATAAATTTAGAAACATTAAAAATAAAATAGCCTATTAAATTTCAAGTAGCCAGTCTTTTGACCAGTAGCATTTCTTTCTTTCCTAGTTAGTAATATTAATAAAGCTGCAACTTTTTATTTGGATACATAACTACCTTTATTTTACTTTTTATCTACGGTACGCTTTTTATTTACTTTTACCAATATATTTTGAACTTAACTGTTGACTAACCTGTTAATGTATGGTGAGTGTACAGTTGGCCTGCAGTTAATAATCTGTCAGTTCATTACCTGAAGACGAAGTCTGTCATTAGAACTGAATAGTGTGTGGCCTGTGGCAGTTAAAAATCTTCAGTTAGGCCAGGTTTTGTTTCCTTAAGGGTCTGCTGTAGTGGCAGCCATCTTAGATTTTTATCCCATAAGAGCAATGTTAAATTTCAAACCATTTATTTCGTTTACTTTTTATCATAAAATTGTTTGCAAGGTCTCATTTTAAGCACAGTCACAATACGCATCCGTCTTGCAATTTACATTTTTTAAAAATTTGTTACGTAATTGACATTTTGTAAGTACAAATTTTGAATTTTCTTAACACAATAAAAAAATAATAATGAAAAATAATTTGCAAGAGGGATCCGAAATTTTATAAAGAATATTCAGTTTTTTTTTCAACACTCAATTACAAAAGATAGACTTATAAAATGGTTTGAAATGAGGCAATGTCAGCGCAAAAAATTGCACTGTTTAGATAGGGATATAGTGAGAGGCGCTAGCGTTTCCTGTTGATTTCTCGTTTACTGGAGCAGACCCTTAACTTTTGATAATAAGACCGTTTTAATAACTAAAAACAATTTTCCTGTGAATGTTATTATGTTTAGAAAATTTGTTATAAGAAATAAGTTTTCATGTGCCAAAAGTGAATGACAAATTGCATCAAAATCTTGTCCATTTAATAAGATTTCAATTGATTTGTAGTCAGAGAATTTATAAAAACTCTAAACTCATGGTTGTCAAATTAGGGTTTCTCAGTTGAGAGTGATGTTACGTGGATCAAAACAACTTTCTTAAACAAATTCTATAGACTAATCACTTTTTACAAGGACTTCACACTGTGCATAGAGTTCCTTTGTATGGTGTTTCTATGACAATGTTTGGGCTGATGTTTCTAATGTTATAATATATTTCTCTGTTTCAGGAAGCAGTGAAATTAAGTGTAACCAGTAAAAATGTTGATTCCATACAAAAGAAGTTTATTTCTCTTACTACGGTGTAAGTATGCTTAATATTTTTGTTCAATATATAGAACAGTAAGTTTTTTTTAGTTTACTAATAAAAGATTTCATTAATTTAATTTGATATGAGATTTGTTATTTATAGTTGTAAATATACAGATAACATTGAAAGAGGTAGTCAGGTAGCCGATTAGTTAGGGTATCTGACCTCAATTCTAAGAAGAAAAGATTGGAGCTAGTTACAGTCGTATAATTTCTTCGATAATGAGTGACAAACTAGGTATGAGATTGTTAAGTCTCTGGATTTCTGCGATGGCAAATTTCAAAACTGTAGTTAAGTTATAGAAAAGAAAACTTCTGACTTTACTGCAAAAGATGAGATACCCGTAATTGTATTTGGTGAAGTTAACTTGGGACAAAATTTTAAATTGGTTATAAGTTAATTCTAAATAATTCCAAATTATTACAAAATGTAGGTTGGGACAAATACTTGAATATGAGATTTCGGTTTCGAAACAAATCGTAAATAGTATAAACATAACGAAGTCACTCGGCGGTAATAATTACTATTAGTAATTTCCTGTATCTTATTGCATTATATAAAATGACTTGGATACCAAAAATCATGAAACTTTACAATTATGGTACGTATGACTGTTAAGGGGAGGCAGGAAGCTTTTCTTTTCATAAATCAAACCAGGTGATAAATCATATATATCATATAGGGTTTTTCAAGTCATTGAAGTCATAGAGAACATTTCTGTAGACACTCATTTCTCCAAATTATTGTTGATAAATTTTTAATCACCACTGTAACAAAGCCAATTTGGTATATATTAGGCTTATAATATGAGAAGGATATAATATAAAAGGAAATGCTTGTAGAATAGTATAATACTACTGAATAATAAAAATGGATCAGCTGATAGATATGTAAATAAAAGAAGAAAAAGTGGTTAGAAATAAAAATAAAGATGGAAGGGTTTTGTAAAAAAAGAAAGAAAGGTGGGCAAGAAAAGAAAATACAACTTGGTATGGTTACTGAAAATTGTATTTTATAGAAAAGAAATTAATAGAGATATAATAATGACATTACAATGAATTGAAGGAGGAATGAGTATATAATTGAAGACTAATATGGCCGGTTACATATTTTGAACTAAGCCTAGAATAAGAAAAAATATAAGGCAATAAAGTGTTATATTTTGTGAGTAATTTATAATCTAAATTTAAATCACATAAATTTATTTTGATAGAAGGAATTCAAATATTAACATATTAGATTTAGTACATGTGACAAAATTAAATTATAACTATAAGTATAAGTAATTTTTTTATTTAAATTTCTATTTAGGTTTGGCCTAGGCCTATAAAGCAATTTTAAATAAAGTATTGAGCCTAGAACCAGAAACCTGATAAAAAAGAACTTGTGTGTATTATGTAACTATAAATATGTGAACAATAAATAATTTATAACCTATAACGATTTAATTATTTATAAATAAATTTTGAATAATTAAATCACCCAAATTATATAATTTGGTATTTAAGGTTGAATAGTAAACAGCTGTTATTAAGAACAGTAAATTCTGGATGAGTTTCTTTTTACGTAAAAAACATCTACTTTTAAACAAGTACAGTAGAGCGTCGATAATCCGAAACGTCAAAAATCCGAACGCGTTCTGAGGCAGCCCCTGCAAAAAATTTGTTTTCGTTTTCGCAAATTCCAATTATTGCGTCATTAAACATTTCACAAAAATTTGTATCGCAGTTGACATTATTATCTCTTTTAAAACACTTCTTAATTCCTGCTCTCACACGCCCTCACAACAGACTGGCTGTCAGTATTTTCACTGTCACGCTAAAAAGCTGCTTTAGCGCTAGCAGTAGGCCTATAATACATACAGAAAGTTCATTCATTTCTCTTTGTGTAATCATTATAACAGTGTGTTGTACATACAGTAGTGTAGTATACAGTATTTTTTAAATTTTTTGTTTTTGTTAATTTTTGAATTTTGTTAATGTACAAGTGAATTTTAATTATGTACTGTACTGTAATTGAGAGTTACAAGTGTAATCATGTTGGCCCTACTGTGTACGTGCAGGTTCTTCTAAATCATAATATGTAAGTAGTCTTACATAGGGCCTACTGTATTGTAATTACAATACTGCTTGTACTGTTTAACCACTTTAATCGATTAAAGGACATGTATTTTAGCCTAAATGGCCTTTTCTTGGTTATTTTCAAAAAACCGAACAAATTGATAATCCGAACTGCCCTTGGTCCCAATTAGTTCGGATTTTCGACGCCTACTGTACTAAGAATAGTAAATTTGAAATCTGTTTATTTTACTTTTAAGGTGAAAAGCACCTACTATTACGAAGAATACTATTTATTAGAAATGAGTTTCTTTTTACGTGAAAAGCACCTACGGGCTTTGTTTGATCGCCTGAAATCAACAAACTTCCATGATCTTCACCTGCTTTTGAACTAGAGACTTAGAATTTTGGGAGCAGGGTATGCTCGGCTACATGATCACCTAAATGTGTTTCTTTGTTTGTCTATGTATTGTTGCTACCTCCTACTGCAGCCGCTTTCCACTTTGCACACAATTCTGTTTACACTATTAAAGTAAAACAAATGCAGTACTAGGATGTATTCAAATATTATTGAGATAGTTTATCCCAGTACAATGAGAAACTATGAAAAGTAAAAAATTTAATTTGTGTTTAAATAAGTCTTACCTTTTTTACTTTGTTAAAAGTTATAGAATATTATTGAATAAATTTGTTTTGCAGAAGCGAATTGGAAAAACGTTCAGCTCTCGATCAAGTGCTGCGTGATCATCTTCTTACACTATTAACCGGAGGTTTACAGCCTGTATCAACATGGGAAACATATTTAAGTCTTTGCATCGAAGCTTGTCGTAAAGAAATGGTTACGACAACGATGCCTGTTGTTTTACTCGGTGAAATATTCGATGGTTCTACGCTGGATAAGTGCGAAGAACTATTCAAATTTGTTGAAACCAATGTTTTTGTTTGGAAAGAAGAAATGTTTTTTGCAGCCTGTAAGAACAACCTTCTCAGAATGTGTAACGGTAAGAATAATTTACGATTGTTATAGATACAGAAAATAATTGTTTAAAAACTTATTGTAATATATTTGACTAACACAGACTATAAATAAAGCCAAGCTTGTCTCAGGTGCTTTTTAGCTTTGAGACACACACCTAAATACGATTAAAATTCTGCTTTGTTTAACTCACTTTTGGCAATCCAAATTTCTTAAACCTGATAATATTGGAATATTGGACTCCTAGCTATAAAATGACAAGTTTCATTCTCATCTGTAACACAAGATTCAAAGTTTAGATCAATTTCCACCATTCATACTTTAATTTAAAACTCCTCAATTTATATCTATAAAGTAAATGTACTGAACAAACCGTTATCTCTAATAGCTTTAACAATAAGTAATAACGGCTGTTTTTGGACCCAATTGAACTTTTCTCTAATCAAACACAGCAATTACAAGGTTCTGGCCTAAGGTTTTCCACTCCCAACACCAATACTACATGTTCTTATTTATCATCTATCTATGGCAAATCATACTACATCATTCAAGTAAAAATGCCAATTTATGAATTGTGGACATCATAATGCTCTAAAGGCTTAATACCTTCCTAGACGGGTGCTTTATAACCACACAACATAACAATGCTTTGACAGTTGTTTCGAAAGGAGGAAGTTTGGTAGACAGCAGAATTTTATTGCAACATAACAGTTTGTACCATATCTAGTTTGTTTGCAAAAGATTTTTCTGAAAATGTAATTCCCAAGAAAATATCTAGTTACAGTCATCTACTAAAGCTGAATACAATAGAGGCGTCGGAAACCTTTATATTAACAAATACCGTATTGTAATCATAAATAATTAGAACGTGTACATATAAGTTCAATGTTAACGTAACATAATATTGTATCAATTAGGTAATAAGATTAGTTCAGTAATCTGAATTGGTTACGTCCTTACAATTATAACAAAGGATTAAGCCATGCCTTCTCATTTGTCTTCCAAGAGTACCCCGATATAAAATGTTTTACTCTTGCACTTCTCAGATAACCAAAGTTCTAATGTATCCTATTATAAAGTGTTTGTTTTAACAAAATGATTATTTTTTAACGAAATTATTACAGTAAGTCCTTTATAATCCGGCACTCGATAATCCGGCAGACCCGATAGTTCCGCATCCATCAGCTTGCAAATTTGCACTCATTAAAAATGGCAGTTTTTGTAATCATTGAGTGATTTAAGCCCGGTCTACACTGTCTGTTGGCTCCGCATCCGTTAAAAACAGTGTGTAAAAATCTACTGCTCAATAAACTTGTCTAAAACAAACATTTCAATCAAAATTTCTCCTAAAAAGCGAACCGATTCAAAACAATGTGCTCTCGTCATCCTTTAAAAGTGTTAAAGTGACCGTTTAACACTTTTGTTGCTGACAGTATTTTGTTGAACGTATTCCACTTAATGAAGATTATTTGAACAAATTGAAGTCTTTGGAAAAAGATACATCGGATTTCATGTAAATAGTTGTTCGATTTAAAACCGCTTTTAGGGTATCTACTAGTTCCCAGAAATAAAAATCAGTGACTTTTCAGTTACTTTTATGGTAAAAATTAAAAAAAATCGAGTTTCTATATACAAAGTTTTATTCTGTAAAACTTAATAATCACTTATTTCTACTTCTCTTAGTAATACACCCAACTAGGGATACGCGATTGCGTGATGTTTTAGTCGATTGTCTCGATTGTTCAAACATCTCGAGCATCAAACAATCGCGCATCACTACGCTGCAACTTGTCTGCTCCGCTGTTCCCTACTACGCCCATACTCCCCGTTTCCCGAATGCTGTTCCTGTTTATATTCATGTTTCGGCAAAAAAGACATGGAAACAACATAAAACACATAATTACTCCGCTTCATATATGCTCAACATTATTTTAAAGGCTAAATATGTCTTATAAAAAACTAATCAGGTTATTATAGGAAAAATATTTCATCATCTTGAAGCCTGGGGCTATGATCGCAATAATAACATCAGCGTGTCACTCGCACGGTAGTATACGGAACCTTTTTTTATATTTGTTACATTCCAACGATCAGAGAGCTTATATTGTAAATATTTTATGTATAAAATGATTTTGTTTTAGGCTTTTAAAATTTATTTCCATGACCTTTCAGCAATATACATGGCTTTTCCTTGACTTCCGTGTTCCCTTACTAAAATCCGTGACTTTTCCGTAACCAGTAGGCATCCTAGATTTCATGGTTTGGAAGCGAAAGGGGTTCGAAGAATTTGTGACAGGCTGGAGTAAAAATAGCAAACCCTCACCACGTACTGTACTGACTAACGGAAGCCAACAACAACAAAGGGGAATGGAGCCGTGCCTACCTGAGGCCTATCAGTTAGCGGCAATCTCACACAGTTAATGTTAGGTAGTTTCAACGTGTAATTTACGTGTTCATATATAGTTCATGTGCGTTTATTTATAGTTTATTCTATGTCCAAACCATTTTAAAGGAAGACCTCGATAATCCGGCGTATTCAATAATTCGGCATCACCGGATCCCCGAGCATGCCGTATTATCGAGGTCTTACTGTACTATTAATTAGAACTCAAAACATTCACAATTTATTATTGAGTTACCTTTTATCATAAGATTTCTTCATGAAAAACACAAAATAAATTTAACTTAAAATTAATAAAACACTATCCAAGAACAATTTAAATATTGAATGATCTTAAGGCTAGTGAAAAAATATATGTGATGTGAGTGGATATGTGAATATGAAACAAAATTAATTTGAATGTTCATAAATTATAGTATATTTCGAAATTGACATTGAAAATTCTTTCCTTAAAAACAGTTTTTTAGTTGGATTGAGGTTTATTAATGCTTGGAATAAGGTTTTTGGAAGTTTTGCAAATATTAATGATTAATTTAATTTGGTGGAGTTCTGGGTGATTGTGGGTAGCTGTTAATTATAAAATTGAATCATATATTAATTCTCAACGTGTTTATTTTTTTGAACTTATGATACTAGCTACTAACGGTTGGTTTTGTTTGCTCCTTTGATTTTATAAAATTTAAATCACGGTTTTTCCTCAGTCATAAAGTGTCTGCTTGCTTTTTGGATGATTTCTATAGACCTGACTCTTTCTCTTAACAACTATTTTTTCTTCTTACTGTGAACTTTTTCTTTTTCTCCTTTTCCTCTACTCATTGTACAAACTGTAAACTATGTTTTGTTATGTGTATTATGTTATATGGAATTTTCTATATATGATCTATCTATCTTTATTTGAAAGTGCTGTATTGAGCTGGATGAATTGGGTTTAATGTTTTAACTGGTGATTGTGAATACGGGCTTGATAAGTGATTTCATGTATTTATTTATAATGACCTATTTTGTGTTGATACAGTATTCATTTTTATGTAAAAATATTTTCTCAAACTATGTTATGAATGTCTTTAGATTTGCTTCGCCGTTTGTCCCGTTCACAAAATACAGTGTTTTGCGGAAGAATTCTTCTATTCCTGGCCAAGTTTTTTCCTTTTTCTGAACGTTCAGGTAAGAGATGTACAGATCTGATAAGTATTAACAAAAACCTAAAAATGTTTATTCTTGCGGGTTGTAGAAATTTTCCAAGAATAATTGTATTAGGTTTTTTTTAGATAACTGAGTTATTTTTTAAGCTACAGAAAGAGTATAAGAACACATTTTGTTTGTTGTTTAAAAAGGAAAATATTTTGTAAAATTCATGTTTTTTTTAGATGTTTAAAAAGCTGCCAATTTGAAATGAGTAATTCAAATTGTATTGTTGTATTTGTTATTATAATTTTATTTTTTGGGGGTTTTTAATACTAAATAGCATGAAAAATTCCAACTGCTTGTAATTTCTCGTTAAAAAGATATGAATTTTGTTGTTAGTAATCTGGCATCAGATGCACTAATTTATAACACTAACCATTGTATTCTAACTTTTGATCGAAAATTAGTATCATGGGTATATAATAAATAAAAATCAATGTATTTGTAACCCATCTTAACAGCAAAAACTTTGTGAATATTGAGTTCTGAATTTTTATTTTTAGAAATAATGTATTCATGTTAAAAAATGTATTATTTTTTATTACTTTTTAAACACATTAAAAAAGAATTCTCTCAACAAAATAACTATTTAAAGCCAAGAAAGCATAACCATTAACAAATTCACAATGTAATAAAAACATTTGGGGTTATAACTTTATAAAATATTCTAAACCTTTAAAAACACTATAGATTCAAAATACTTCAAAATTATATCCCTTAGTACTTTTATGAAAAATCCTTTTCTATTTTATCTAAGGAGAGTTTCAGGGAAATGAAAATAATGATGGATCTTGTAAAAAAGTGAGAGAGTTTTTTTTTTGACATTTTTTCATGTCGTTGAGCCCCGTTGATGGAAAAAGCCCCTGTTGATGGAAAAACTGAGAAGTCTTTCTTTGCTCCTGTAATAAAATTTGTTTAAGCATTTTTTTTCATGAAGACATCTCCATCAGAATGTTACAAGTGTAAAATGTATTAAAAAAATACTAAAAAGTGCCTTCTTAAAAAGCATTAAAAACATAAATTTTTCAAGAAGTAATAAAATATCCCACTGTTGTTTCTCTTTTTAAAGAATATTTTAAGCCTATTTTTAAATTACATACCAAATAAGGTGATTCTAAAATTATAAATTTTCAAATAAAATAAAATTATATTTATAATTGTCTTTATTTTATATTCAAGTGAGTCTAGTTTTTCTGGTAAAATCTACAAATTGTAATTTTGGGAGTGAAGCTGCTGACTATAGGAACTCTGGATGTCACTTTATTTAATCTGACTTAGGGAATTTTAACACTGTAAAATGAACATTTACTGTTTCCTCTTAATATTTATTACTATAATATTCTGAAGAAATTGTTCATAATATTAACTTTCATATTACAACATTAAAAACTGCAGATACAAAATTAATTTACACCTCTAGTACTTAGCAAAAAATGCTTATTTTAAATTAAATCTATTTGTACTGGAGTAATATGTACTGAAATAAACGTGCTTTGTTTGTCTTCTGTGGATGGTGGTGTAACTAGAGTAAGGAGTTCAACTGTAGAGGAGGAGGCAGAAATGTTTGTAATTGAATTTGTGTCACTAATATGTAATGCAAATGTTGTAGTAAAATAATTAATTTTAAAATGTGCTGTGAGTTGAACTGAGAAGGTGAGAAATAAATCAGGGAAATGAATTACCATCATTCTGTAGGAACTCTACTTAGGAACTCAATCAAATAGGTATTTTCCCTCCTAACATTATTCACTCATCCTCTTACAAATTCTTAAACAAATCTTCTTTAAGATTTTAAAGAAGGGCAGCAAGAAAACCAGGTATTCGCTCTAAAAGGCAGACATGCGACAGATGCCTGGTTAAAAATAAAAAATGGCAGCTAGGTAGAAAAATAAGTAGTTTAAGAAATATATTGATATGAGGAAACACTCTGTAATATAATGTTTTCCTTTAGGCTTGAACATTGTAAGCGAGTTTAACCTGGAGAACATAACTGAATTCAGTGGAGACGAGACATTAGATTTTTCTCAAATGGATGAAAAGGATGATGCAATGGAAGAAGGGAAATCTGAGAAGTATGTATTGTAGCCAGCAAGTATTTAGCAAATACCACTTTTTCAAATTATTTTTATTGGATCAGGTCATAAACAAGACATTCCTTATCCCTTGGGTTGGCAATACCTGATAGATAGTATTAATCTGTAGATAAATGTGCACTTTATACTGGAAATTAGTTGCATAAATAATGGAGTGTTATTAAATAAATTCAAGTTTAGAATGAGTTTATTAAGAGCATTTGAATGAGGATTGTTAAGATGGTCCTTGTTGTTTAACCCCTCTGGATATTAATGAATTCTTATGATAAAATTGTAAAGGCTGTCTGAGAGCATTTTTCTGGATCCCAACCCATATTTCAGAATAACAGTATGTAGCCTTCAGCGTGTCTAATCATTCCTAGGCAGATGATTTATTTCATATATTTAACACAAGCAAGATATTTGTCCAGCCAAGTTCTCAGAAACCGCAGAACCGATTTTAATAGTAAATGAGACGATTTAAAGAAGCCTGGGAATAGATTTATTGAAAACACAAAATTTGGATTAATGAATGACGAAAATTTGTAAAAAAATGTATACAAAATAAGGCTATGTGGTGAAAATTCATAATACTGTTTGTAAACATATGTTTATCATATTATGTTTAATTCTTATGTTATCATATGTATATGTTCAATTCTTAATAATAACTTAATATTTATTTTCATGCTAACAGTTATGTCCAGTTTTAAGATGAATAAAACCTAGATTCATTTTGTAAAGGTTTTCTCTTTTATGACAATTTATTTATCTTAAAAAACTTTAGTTCTTTTGTTAATTTTACATAATTTTATTTTATATTAATTTTTGCTGAAATAGAAAGTTATTTGAAAACACTATTTGATACAGAACCTAATTCTGAAAACTCTACTCAGCTAAGCATTGGTGAAAAACCTTTGAGAGCTTTCTTGCCAAGATAACTAAAAAAGACGAAATTATAGATGAATGTTCCCCATTTTCTTATGCATGTGCAGACTTGAGTGCAAGTACTGTAATTAATTGAGCAGTTTTGCGATTTATTCAGCATATTTAGTACTTTATCATACATCCACAGTTTTTATACACAGACATAGGATCTTCATTTATGTCTAACGAATTAAAAACATTTCTTCATTCTAGAGGTATAGCTACGAGTCGAACAACATCATATAATCCCCAAGGCAACGGTCAGACAGAGCGACTAAATGGAACTGTTTGGCAAACTATATCTCTCAACTTAAAGAGTAAAAATATGCAAATCAATCAATGGGGAAAAATTATAAACGATTCTCTACACTGTGTAAGATTGTTGTTGTGCACTTTTACAAATGTGACACCATATGAGAGAATGTTTGTTTACAGCAGAAAATCAACAAATGGACTATCTATGCCAACATGGCTCATGACATCTGGTAAAGTACTCTTGAAGCGATATGTTAGACAAAGTAAATACTATCCACTTGTTCACGAGGTAGATCTGATAGAAGCAAACCCAAACTATGCCATTGTGCGACTACCAAACAGAAATGAAGAAACCGTATCCCTTAGCCACATAGCTCCGAGAGGTGATAGTGAGCAGCTGCCAGGTGAATCTGATTTCAACAGGCTAAGATCAAGTACAAATATATCTCATAGAAGCCCTACTAGACTAGGCTCACAAGATAGTACAAATAAAGAAGACAGGCAACCAACAGCAGTAACACCAGAAACTTGCATACAACAAGAAGTAGTCGATTTCGAGCCAGAACTGACAGACCCAGGAATTGATGATCAACCATCTGAACTTAGACGATCCCAACGACAAAGAAGAGCTCCCGCATACTCGAAAGCCTACGACTGAAAATCAAGGGAGGAAAAAAGTGGTGAAAATTCATAATACTGTTTGTAAACATATGTTTATCATATGTTTATAATATGTTTAATTCTTATGTTATCATATGTTCAATTCTTAATAACAACTTAATATTTATTTTCATGCTAACAGTTATGTATGACCAGTTTTAAGATGAATAAAACCTAGATTCATTTTGTAAAGGTTTTCTCTTTTATGACACACTATATCCTTCACCTAAAAATACCCATTTTTACTTTCTCCACCCTACACGTAGTATATGGAGAAAGTATTGTTTTCATCCAAATTTTTGAATTTGAATTTTTAGTGGAATTATCTGTTTTGGTTCTCCCTAAACCTCCAAAACATGTTTAGTGGAATTATCTGTGTTGGTGCTCCCTGAACCCAAAAATATTTTTAGTGGAGTTATTTCTTTTGGTGCTCCCTGAACCCAAAAAAGTCGTTTTTTTTATGATGTCTGATGTTAGGATGTGTACAGAGCTGGAAACCATACCAGCGATCCGATTTTGATGAAATTTGGTATGTAGGTTGTAAAGATACCAAAAATTCGTATTTATTCTTAAAGCAGTTGGTAAATCATATCAGGGATCATATCATTAGTCATCAGTCCCTGATACTCATAATCATAAAAAAGAAACACATAGCCCATTATATTCATATACCATTTCAAAACATTAGTAATAAGATTTCATCACGATATGTAAAAAAAATCCATATAGGCTTAAGTGTAGGACAAAGAATATATAAAAGGGAGAAATAAGAAATAATAATGTTGAGGAGGAAGAAGAGGAAGATAGTTGCAAAAGAGAGGAAGAAGAAGGTAATCAATTGTAGGAGAGTTTGTTACTAGCTTTGTTGGAGAGCAGTTGATGGGTCATTCCGTGTGAAATCAACACACCTATTTTACCACACCCTTTCAAATATTAATGAAATTTGGTACACCCAAAGTAGGAGTTGAGACTAAAGAAAATACAAAATTTCAAGTTTTTGTCTAAAACGGTTTCCAAAATACGGCCATCTAAAGTTTTCAAAAAACGGTCAAAATCTCGATGCGGCAAAACGTTTAAATGGTCATAACTCCTCTCTTGCTACAGTTAGAAACATGGGAAAGGTGTCATTTTTTAGCTCTTTTTATGCCATTTTCAATGATATGTAACACATAATAGGTTAAAAGAACATATTTTTTTTCAAAATCAAAAATAAATTTTGAGTTCAAATATTTTTAAAAACACAATTTTAAAAATTTTCAAAAAAATATATATAATAGGTCATATTATTACTAATTTGTATACCAAATTTGGTTATGGGATTGCAATGGGTTCATAGTCAAAATAATATAAAACTGAAAGTGGCTTTTGACTAATTTTACGTATTTTTGTCTAGGCTGTATGAAAGCTTTTTATACTTAAAACTGCAAAATGAAATCCAACCTTTACCATTGCAAATAGGCTGTTTCAAACACATTGTAATTTTATTACCTTAATGACAAAGCTTAATTTAAAAAATAGTATACTTTTATAATTTTTTGTAATTATTTAAATTTTGTCAAAAAATAAATGATATTGTACTCAAACTATTTTAAGTGACTAAGAATTAAAATAAAACAGAAATATTATCAACAATTTTCATATTTATAAACTTTAAAACTATGCTAGTGGTTAAAAATGTTACAATGAAATTTACATAAGGTCTACATGTGTTGGAGGTACTTTGATAACATTTCATTGCTTCTTAAAATTTCATCTTCGGATAGGACGTAAATTCTTCCTGTTGGAGTTGTTGGATTCACAGTACATAATACATCAGTGAATGGTAGCCATATTACATCTGGTCTTCTTGGGTAGCTAAATGATGGAGAAGGTCCTTTGGGATGAAGGAAGGTAACTTTTACTTCATCTTCGTCTTCGTTTTTGTCCATTATATAAGCAAGCCACCAGTTAGAGTCATGGACAATACATATGTAACCATTACAGTCTGCAAAGATCATTTTGTTTGTTGACCTTGATACTGATACTTTAGAAGAAGTTGTTGATTCTGAAAAGATTTTCACAGATAACTTATTTAGGCTTGAGGCAACAGGCATAAAGGTGTGGTATTGTTGAGTCCCCTTTATTGTGAGTGCTTCACTAAAACGATCTTTCAAAAATATTTCTGCTGAGACATAATCTTCTTGCGTTCCAAAATCAAAACTATTCCCAGGAATATTTTCAACTGACCATTCGTAAAATTCACATGGAGTCAAGATTTGGTTTTCAAAGGGTCGTTGTAAACTAGATTTTGCAGCTAATCTTTTGACCGTGCCACCAAGTCCATCACTTGGTCCCTTACCGTGGGCAGTGGCAAAAAAACTTGGACTAACGATGTGTGCACTACTGACTTCAACTGTAAACTGAACATGAAGTGCTAGTGGACATGAGCTTGTCTCAACTTGAAAAGCAAGTTACAGACATCAAATCTGCCCTCAACTTGAAAGCAAGTACACACATGAAATCTTCCTGTGGTGGGAACAATGATGGTGCAATAACAAGCTGAAAATGGCACTCACAAGCTTGCAATTAAATGTATGACAATATAAATAGAAAATGTAATTTTTAAGAATACATTAGGCCTATTGCTATTTTTCTCTTCTTTGTTATGTAGTTATTTTATCGAAATAAAACAAATTTTATAAAATAGGCTATAGGCCTAATTTTAATCATTTGCTTATGTTTAGAATTTACAAAACACAGGTTTTGTAGGTTGTTTTGAATTAGTTAACAAGAATACAAATAATTGTCTGATTATTTTATTTTAGATTTTATTCATTAAGGTTTTTATTTTGAATTGAGCTTTACGCTAAAACACATAGATGATATTGTAAAAAACACCACTAATAAAACATTATTTTGAATATGAACCCATTACAATCCCATAACCAAACTTGGTATACAAATTAGTGATAATACGACCTATTTTATATATTTTTTTGAAAATTTTTTAAAATGTGTTTTTAAAAATATTTTAAGTCAAAAATTTACTTTTTATTTTGAAATTTTTTTTTGTCATAAACTATAATGTGTTACATATCATTTAAAAGGGCATAAAAAGAGCTAAAAAATGACACCTTTCCCATGTTTTTACTTTAAACAGGAGAGGAGTTACGACCATCTTTATGTTTTGCCGCAGCGACATTTTGACCGTTTTTTGAAAACTTTACATGGCCGTATTTTGGAAACCGTTTGAGATATTAAGCTGAACTTTGGTATTTTTTTTAGTCTTCATGAAGATAACCTATGTACCAATTTTCATCACAATCTGAGATGGTAAGGGAAAAAATCTCTTAAAAGTGTGTTGATTTCACACGGAATGACCCTGATATTGAGTTTATGGCAGACATTTTTTTAAACCTACAACATACATCTGCTAAATTGAAACCAGAAGAAATAGTACCAAGTACAGTATAGGCCTATAAAAAATTTTAAAATAGAATATCAAAAAATTTAATATCCACCAAGACATTTGGGTGAGTCAACTAAATTAGTAATCACAAAACATCAGATCTGCAGACTTCTATTACAAAATTCATACCTATTCAAAAGTACCAACCAAATAGCATCAGTAACTTCCTCAATCAAAAAAAATCAACCAAAGGACAATCTTATTTTAAGCAGAAAGTATTAATTTAAATTCAAAATTGTAATCACCATTAAATCATCTCATACTAATCAATCACCCTTTCATTAGGCTAAGTAAAGAAATTGTTGTTAGTAGTTAAGAGTTTTGTTAAATTGTTATGTAGGCTATTATAAAATTTTGTGTTACAACTAATGTGATTTATAACCGCTAGCAAGCCGGCAAAAAGACTTATAAACATTGTTAAAGCCCGAGATAATATCCATATGTACGCAATTTGTATCATTAATTAAATAAATAAATCATTTTCATTGTACCTCTATTTATTGATAAATCGAGAAATTCTTATAAGATTAATATTGAAATATAACAACTATAAAATTGGCACCACAACGAGTGGGCTATTAGAAAATAATTAGTAAAACTATAGTTGTGACAAGAATGTAACTGTAAATTCTTTCTAAAAATTCTCGTTTAAGTAATAATAATAATAGTAACTTATTTTTGGGGTTTTTGGCCAAAAAGGGGGTTGTTTTTCAAAATTTTTCAAGACATTTTTTTCGTGCATCTATATACAGGCCTAATAGACATGTTTGGTGCAAATTAGTTCGAAATCGATCGAATAGTTTAAATAATAATAATACTATAACATAATATAAATATGTGTTACATTTATACATCTAATATTTTCCATGGTAACATTTTCATACTTTTGCAATTTTAAATAACCACCTCCTATGCTACTTTTGGGAAGGTATAAAGTTTCAACATGGAGAAAGTATGTGGTAGTTATCTCGTACCGTTTATTATATTCATTATCAACAGCAACTAATTGCATAAAGTAACAAATAAAACACCCAATTCAGATCTTTAGATTAGGCCTAGACTGAACCAACACATGTTTCTTGAATGTATTTAGATTTCTTACCATAGCAATCAACTTAGCAAATAAAAGCAAACGTGCAAACTCAATACCAAAGAAATGAATTAAAAAGGCTTACCTTATTATAATTCAAATATTTGTTACTTATAATATTGTTTCCTTTATCGAATAGTTGGCACTATCGTATTTCATGATAAAATATACATTATTTTCTAGTGGCCTACTTTATTTAAATCTGATCGAGAAGACTTATTTTAAATTATTACGCATACAATTTGTTTGAGACTTGCCCTATTTTACCAATTGTGATATAAAAAGTATATTGTAAAATTTTGTGCAAAAATTTATTATCTTAACTTTAAGGTTGTGACTAATCCTACAAAAATAAATTATAAAGGAAAATTATAGTAGGGTATTAAATTGTTTAAGAAAGAAGAGTGTTAATGTTGTAACTTATGGTTAAAAAAAATGATTTTATTAAGTCATTTATTATGAATTTAATATAAGTTAAGACTACACTTGCAGCTTTATTCAAAAGTCATTATTTAAAAGAAATGTGCTTATAATCTCTAGGGGGTTGTCAGTTCGGAATAGAAGGTACTCAGCATGGCAAGTAAGGCAAAATAAACACATGTTATTTATGCAGAAAGAAAAATGTGAGAATGTCGGACTTATTTCTAAATTAATCAGTTTTGTGTTTGAGAGCTTAAAAAAGGATAAAATAATTCACAAGTACATACCAGCTGGTAAATTTATTTTACCGTCTTTTACTGTGCACTTTTTTCTCCACTATTCATTAATACTTAGACGTATATCTTATATTGTAGCACGCCATGAAGCCAATTAACCATTAATATTTCTTTACTAATTAACACAAGTTTGCACACTTTTATTGAATGTTACTGGACACTTGTCTAAAATTTCAATAGAGCGATTTTACTCATGTCTGTCTACTTTGAATGCTCAAGCAAGAAGAAACTCTCATCTCTCCTATATCCAGGCCTGATATAGCTCAGCCGGAAAATCAAGCTTACGTAATTTCTTAGTCATTTAGTTGTTTTGGTTATGTGCACACAGTTTTGTCTTTTAATGTTCATAGATGTTAATTGTTTTTAAGGAGTTAGAGCAATGTTTACTATTACACTTCTGTGTGTATCCCCCCCCCCCCCACACTGTTCAATGTTATTTATTTTAGCTCTCATAGATTAATCCTAACTCTATGACATATGGTCTTGATTGGAAGTATATCAGAGGTATATTATAGATAATCTTATACAGCTTGTAGTACCTTGCTTTCGTAGTACGCGTAGAGACTTAGATACGTAGATACGTAGAAAAATGAAGAATGAGGGCCCTCAATCTGAAGTTCTCTAGAGGTAGTGTCACAAAGCACAAAAAGAAAAAAAAAAGAAAAGAAAGAAAACAGTTAAAAATTAATCACAGATAAATTAACAAAATAAAACTACTTCTTGGAGTTTTGCTATTGAAAAAAGAAACCATGCGTATCATCCACAAGATAGTCTCAAATGCCCTTCTGTTCTATCCCTTGATTGTTGATCATGTAACATTCCAATATATCAAGCTTCACTCTATATACCTGTAATAATTTGTATGTGGTTTAAATTTAAATTAATAGTAAATCTGTGAAATAAAAAAGGGATAATAATACTAATAGATTGGAATCAGTAATAATTGTACATGTAACATAATGCAGCAGGCAGGGCAAACAATGTATACTGTGTGAGTGGGGCTTGTTAAAGTGATAGAAAATACATTTAGTGTTTAATTGAAAACGATTCAAACAATTCTAATTTCATTTTCAGGCTTAAAATAGATTATAACCTCTACACCAAGTTCTGGGCTCTACAAGATTTCTTTCGCAACCCTAATCAGTGTTATAACAAAGTACACTGGAAAATGTTTTGCAATGTAAGTTTTACTGTCTATATGAAGTGCTTTAAAAATGATTAAATCAAAGCTTACTAAATCAAAATTAATTTTACAATTATTCTCATAGAAAAAAACTAAGTTTGACTTTAAATATTTATTTAAAGAAATTGGTTAACTTTCAATATGTACCACTAATTGTTGACAAAGCAACTTGACACGCATAATGATACCATTGTATATTTAAGTAGCATGCCACTGAAATAAGAGTTAATTAAGTTTAGTTCACGCTAGGTAATATATACATAAATTTAGGAAAATTAATTTTATGTAATGTTTGAATATATTTGGGACCGAAGTAATATATAATAAAACATAAATATGTATACGTTTCGAAAAGGAGAATTTTTACTAAGTATTATGTACTATAATCCTCTTATATATTTAAATAACACTTTTAATGCTCTACATTATGGAGTAGATTTATAATACTATACATTTTTTATAATAATAAAATAAGTAAATTATAGGTTTTAAACGATGAATACATATTTTTATTAAACCCTTCTCTTCTAAAAAGACATTAACATAATTAATTGTTCGGTATCTATGTAATACAATTAACAGTTGTATTTTTGGTAATTAATTGGAACACAAGTATTTCTTTTTATTTCTCTCGGTTTATCTGGCCCAGGCTAATACCTAACAATTTATAATTGAAATCTTATACTTGACAAAACAAATCCTGAATACTAAAACTTATTCTAACATCCATTGTTTATACTAATTTAGAATAGGAGATTCTGAATTTCAAATTTACTAAAGTTGAAGTTAATTTTCATGTTGATTTAAATGTTCACTATATCACTAAAGTTATTAAGTGTTCACATTAAAGTTTATTATTTGCTCTTCAGAGGTATTAAAACAAGGATAGTATTAATTACCTTGATTGTAGCTTGATGTTTAATTTTTACTGTACCAGAAATTATAATGTTACTTATCTTCCTTGTTGTATTTCAAAGTTACTTTCAATTATTTAATCTTTCTTCTTATTAATTTATAACATCTTATTGCCTAGAAGATTTACTAAAGCTTCACTTTTATATTTTACAAGTCTAATTATGCTTGGAGTTATGGTTTCACTAAACAACTACTCAATTTATTTTGCACAGTTAAAACAGTAACATTTTATTTGCCATGTGTCTGTATTATCCACATCTCAGCTAATCAAGGTTCTTTTATGTGTAGTTAAATAAGTTTGAAATGATTTGTTGCAGCATACAGCTCATGTGTTGTCAGCATTCAAAAGTTTCAAACTCGAAGATGTTCAAGCAAAAAGAGTTTCTGTATTGGATGACAAACAAGATGATTCACAACAGCATTATTTCGCAAAGTTTCTAACCAATCAGAAGCTCTTGGAATTGCAACTGAGTGATGTAAACTTCCGCCGTTACGTCTTTGTACAGTTTCTCATACTTTTTCAATATCTTAATTCTCACGTCAAGTTTAAAGCGTAAGTACACACTTATATAACTAAACCCAGCACTATACTGCTTGTGCCCAGTGTGATAGTACATCTCCATTACTTCTAAATAACCTTTAAATAATTATAAAGTCTAACACCTTATTCAAAACCGATATTAATAATTACGAAAACAGATATATTTATGACAATAACACTTGACAGGTACATTTAAATTAACGAGTGAGTCAAGCGGGAACAGCTGATATAGATTCACGCTGAGGTAAATGAATGGGAGTATGCAGAGCGCTCTCGCGGGCAATAACGAACTACCAACATACAAGAATGTGCCAGCTGGTTAAAATCATTTCTAAACGAGAGAAAATCGCTAATAACTTTTGTTAACGAGTATAAACCAATGAATTAACGCTATTTATATAAAAACCAAACCATTCAAAACCGTTCGATAGAATTAAATAAATACACGTTATGTGAACGAAGGACCGGCTTCAAATAGCCTATGTAACAAGAATCGAAAGATGAGAAAGACAGATATTTCTACCAAATCGAGATAATTAAAAGAGATTATGATTTGGAAAATTCGGCCATAAAATTCTGCAAACAACAATACTAGATATTCCCAATATAAGATATTATACATTTTAGAATGAACAAATAACCGATATGCCATGGCAAGCTTAGGCCAAAACAGCTGTCAAATTTAAAACTGGCAAGATCTGCGATGACGATCGTAATAAACCTAAATTACCACACACACACACACACACACACAACTAAACATAAGTGGAAATAATTTCTAAATATATTTGTGTTATAATACAACTCTTTTATAAATCCAGATCAAAATTTTATTCTTAAAAATATTAAAATGACCGGGACTTGACAGACGGCAGATATAAAATAAAGGAGAAGAATACAGTGGGTAAAACGACCAATCAGAACGCAGAACCTGCAACAAAGCTGTGAAAGCTGAAATTAAACCATCAAAAAGACATTGTAAAAAAGTTTCTTTGAGAAGCCAGACGGGTAAGGTCGAAGAACCAAAAGGCTCAAGAGGACCAGAAAAATTTGAACAGGCTAAGAGGAGAAAAACCTCAGGTAGAAGAAGAGAAGAAATCTCACGAAGTGTCAGAAACAACTGACGGACATCCTCTACAGTGTGGTGAGATAATACCAATTAGATTTCAGTGCATTCAAAACTATAACCTTTTTTTTATTTGTGGAAATCTTTTATTCTAACCCTTTTGGCAATACAAATAAATGGAACTAATTTTTTCTTTAAAATTTCATTATGAACAGAGTTCAATAACAACTATTTCCAAATTGATTTTAAAATCAAGAGCTATTTGTGATGCAGCCAGCGTTATATTAATTTTAATCTGCCTGACTATAACTTAACCATTTTGAAAACATTTTCTTATAAATACTGTGATTATTTTCCAGAATACTACTAACATTTTAATTATATTTATGTGTTCTTTAATATTTGTTTGAATATCGCTGCCCACGGACACCAGCCCCGAGACTAAGAGTTTTTCATGTTTTTATGAGCCATTTATGAATTTAAAAAATTAATAATTTCAAGATATATAGTGGTACAAGGACAATTGACCAATTTTTGAGAATTCATAAATAAAGAAAATATCAATTATAGAATCATTTTTTTTTTATTGGATAAATATCTAAATACAATATAAATATGAACTATAATTATTATGAGATTGTGAATACAAGTATTTTGTTCCATGTTAATAAATAATAATTGATTTTTTTTTGTTCTTTATTAATAAATTTTTTTTTCTTAATTTTAAAGTTAAGTTAATTAGATATTATATTTCACCCCTTGTCTTCATTTTTTGATTTATTTTTATAACATTATATTTGAGTTTAATTCAAACAGGTAACATCTCAGTTCTTATGACTTACATTTTAGTACATGCGTTCAGCTTCAGAAATGTTGCACATTTGAACAACAAATTTCAATAGCACTAGGAAAACAAGGATTGTTAGTATTGGTGGTTGGTTGCTAAAGTTCTTATAACTCAACTCTACACATTTAGTTTATCCTTACGATTTATTAGCTTGTACAGTAATAAATAGGCAAACAGTATTTTTACCTCTGACTCCGGGGTTAATACAGTATTTAATATATTAAAACCATAAACTTTCTTTTAAATTATTTACAAATTTCAGTATTTTTTCTACCGACTAGAGACCATTATTCTTTAGATTGATATGTAATACATAGGCAGTAAGTTAGATTACAAAGGCACAGTTGTAAGATTTTACAAAATTAAAATAATGACAAAAAATTAAATTTTGTAAACAATTGAGAATCAAAATATAATTAACATATTAATTGCATCAAAATAACTGAAACATCACAAAAAGATATTGCTTACTTCAAGATATTTAAATAAAAAAAAAAAACATAATTTTTAGTAAATTCTGCAAGATTTATTGAATCTTGTCGACCACGATTTCACCAGCGATGGCATTGACAAGGCAGCTTAACACAGACTAAGGAAAATATAGAAATAGGAATATACATATTACAACAGAGAGCAGATACTTGGGAACTAAACAAAAGTAAA
>JAGFPH010000498.1:269547-291371 GCA_018207615.1 Philaenus spumarius
GATCACTTAGTACAAGGTTGGAGTCTTTACAAAATAATCTCTTAATTTCTAATGAATTGAATTTTCTACTTTTTTCATTGATATTATAAATTCAACCTTCTAAGTATTTTCTTTACAAATGCCAAAGTTTGGAAACTGTTTATAGATATACACTTTAGATGTATTTATTTTAATTCAGATTTCTCTATATTTCCTTACTATTACCACTATTGAATGGAATATTACCACCTTTTGGCCATACTCAATTCAAGCCAATTAGTTACTTTAGACTATATCTAATTTAATTATTATAAATTCTTAATTTCTTAATACAAATACTACTAAATAATAATTAGAGATGATGTTCGTATTAACACAGGGAATTAGTAATTTATTGATTCTTTAATATACAATTATTAGTATTAATAGGTTGAGATTGGACTTAGGTCTCTTTAATGTTCATGAAACTTAAAAAAAATGTTTTTATAAATATGCCTATAGGCTTAGCTCAGTCTTAGTAAAATACTTGGGTTCAAAATATAAATACAATTATTAATTTAATCTCGGGATAGACAACTCGGCTGGCATGATCGTATTATTTCTAGAGCTACTCATGCCTGATTCTAATAATTGAAGTTAAAGTATTTAAATCAAAATAATAGCATCTGTTTTTGTTGCAAGTATTTAAATTGATTATTTCTAGGCCTTATACATTGTTTATGATTTCTAAATGTTTGTATTATTGATGAGCAGAGTATACCAGTCTCTGTTTTTACTTGCACTGACTCTAACAAACTGTTTTAGACATATATCTCGATTGAAACTTTGTTAGCACACTTTTGGCTTCTTTACTTCTTGAAGACATGAATTCAACTCTCGTTTCACTTTTGAATAGAAGCGGTCCTTTCTTTTGCGTCCTTTGTTCTCATTGGTTAGTCAGCGCATTAATACCTATGATGTCAGCCTCAACCGCTTATTTTAATTAACAGTTCAAATTATATACGTGGATATTAAACTACCTTGTTTGTATTTTGTAGAGATTGTTTTGAACTAAAAGTGGAACAACTGGATTTGATTAAAGAGACGACACAACAAGTGTACAGTCTACTAAGAGAAACTCCACCGGATGGTGTTACTTTTACTGCCTGTGTACAACATATACTTCAGGTAACAAACATCAAATAAATAGTTTGTATAGGCTACTGTATGTGCTTTATGTGTGGAAATATTAACTCAATTTATTTTAAAGAGGGAAGAACACTGGAATAATTGGAAAAATGACGGCTGTCCAGAATTTCAGAAACCTCCACCTCCTGTGGACGATCCTATGGAAGAAGAGAAAAAGCAAAGACCTGCAAAAACACGAAAACGTTTAGGTGATATGTTTAGAGAGGCTGATGAGAAAAAAGTATTCATTTTGGGAAAGTGAGTGCAACTTAACAAACCAATCATTTTTTTATTTATACTTTATATTTAATATTTTTGTTATGCTCGTTGCTTGTCTTGTCAGAATGTTGAACCTGTGAATAGCATTTCCTAAACTTTGACCATTTTGTTCCACTACTAATGAGGGAAATTATGTCAAATTATATTTGGTATTAATAAAACACAACACAATATTTGATAAGCCAGGGTGTCTACCAATGCCCAAAAAGTCATGAATGTGATAAAAGGTCACAAAAGTCTCCAAAAGTCACAATTTGTTGCCTAATGGCACCATTTTTTTCCTGCTTAAAATTGAATGTCCTGCTTACCACAGTTTGTACTGTACCGTACGAATCACCCATGTAAAATGTGTGGCAACTCTGATTCAAAGTTCAAATCTTTTACAGATTTGCTTCAATTCATCTAGTTCACTTGGTAGAGTCATTCATTTGATCTTTTATGTATAATAAATAGTAATGACTGTGAATTGCAATAGAACATTATTTAAACAAACCTATCATTCAAGCTTTTCTAGTACCGGAGAAACAAATCTTTTGAAACACGGATCCGGATTATTTGTTCAGTTTCATAAGTGTTCAAGTCAGGGGCGGATCCAGCCGGTTTTCAAGGGGGTCTTTTTTCGGTGGGTATAGAATAATTTTTTGTAATAACGAAAATATTGTAAATATTGAAAACGTCTTTTTAGACTATTTCATGACCACCGATTTTGAATAGGAATTAAGAAATATATGCTATACCCAAAAAGAAATTTGATTATAACAAATTGGAGAAAATAAATCCAATTGTAATTGAACTGTATACAGTACAACTTTGTTAAGTCGGCCCCCTTTAAGTCGGATCTCCGGGTAACCCGGACTGGTTTACAATAAATAAAAATATGCATTTTGGTAGCGCTATTGCTTTATGCGAGTGCATAATCGTAGCGTACTGCATGGTGATCATGTTTCCGCCGAGTTCGCGCAACCGAGTTTGTTTGCCATACGGCACATAAACGTTACTCGAAGCTGACGCAACATAAACTTACAAGCTTTTTCCCTAAAAAGTAAACATACCTGTACAGTCCACAGACGTGTTTTTTGTTTTATTGTGACCCGTAAATATTTTTAAAGTGTTTATCTCCGTATTAAAGGAAAATATTGTATAAAATAAGTATACAGTGTATTTTCATTTTTTTATGATAATGCTCTTTCTTCGGCTAACACGGATTTTCATTATGTCGGATCGGCCGCTATCCTGACTGGTCCGACTTAACGAGGTTGTACTGTACTTGAAAATTTTAAGTAGCCTTAAGGTTAATACACAGTGAAGCAGCTGACACATCACACATAGAACAAACCCTCACATAGTGAAGCAGAGAACATAGGAGCGATCACACTTCTTGTCTCGTTGTTGCAGTTGTTACAAACACAGTGTGTATTAATCTGTAAATGTGCTGTAAACATTTTTAATTGAAATGATACGTGATAGTAGTAGTGAAGATGAAGTATCATTAGCTTCCAAGATATATATAATTTTGTGCGAAAAAACGAAGTTAGGAGATTTGGTGTTCATCCTATAAACCAATAAAGACAAGAGCTTGGGGAATTTCATCTTCTCTTCCAAGACGTGAAAAAAGATAGTGACAAATTTCACCAGTATTTGAGAATGTCACAAGATACATTTAACTTCATCTCAGGTTTTGATTTAATTGACATTCTTCCTTTTTGTCACTCATTATTACAAAATACAAGTAAATATACTAAATGTTTTCCAAAATTAATTATAACCTGTATAGTTAAATTAATACTCTTCTCAATAAACGATTCGAAAACAACCGCTGTGTTTAGAGGTAGATTGGAGGAAGGGAGAAACTACAAGAACTAATCAGAGAGCAGCGCACAGATCCTGCTTCAAACTCGGTTTGTTCTATGTGTCATGTATGTTGTGTGACGTGTGAGATGCGAGGCTCCACTATGTATTACCCCATTTAACTCAATGTTTTCTATTTATCTGGAACCTGTGCATTGTGTGGTGTGTGATGTGTCAGCTGCTTCACTGTGTATTAACCTTTATTCTATAAACTTATTTCACTTTGTTTAACTAAATTAGAACAACTAAATAAACTCTCAAGCATATAGTATACAGTTACAGCCAGGCGCTGCCGTTCTGTAGATAATGGAAAAAGGTAACGGCTAATGCGCCTAGGGCGTGAAGAAATGTACGTATTGCAAGGAAATACCCGAATAGCCTTGGAACACTAAACCAGGTTTTTGTTATATCAAACGAAAATATAGAACTTGCACTTGAAATCGATATAAAAATAATTTTACAAATATATCGATTTATAATAGATAACATCGATTGCAAAATGTTCTTTCTCATCAGTTGAAAACTGTCCAATTGCAAGGATTAATAGAAAACTTTATAACTAAGAAACTATAAGAATGACGAATGATTGGGAGATGATGGTAGAAAGTTCAAATCTTGACGAATCCAATGATTTTCTTCTCAAAACAAGTCTGTCTTACGGTTATGTGCCTTAAAAAAGTTATCGAGTTTGAGCCATTTCTTTGTGCTTTCTCGAGCGGCATCAATTGATTTAGACAACTACAATATTACAACGATGATTATATATACATAGTGTACCACTCTCGTAGGCTTCTAAAGAATTAACTGGAAGCTAGAGGCCGGGATGAATTAATTATTTTTGCGAGAGCAATACATAAAAGAGTTTCGACGCCTATAAGAAATGTACTGCTGCATTTGCCTGAAATTCACTGTTACATAAGAGACAAACATATAATGGTATAATCAGTAATAATGAGAATACAGCTGTAGATAACAAACAATGTATTTTTAGTAATTCTTTTTTTTAAAGAACAGATTAAACAAAGCAACTCTGCCCCAAAACAAAAGGCAGGTATAGAAATTTAAATTAGGTTATCAATTATAAAAATTTATGAACAGAATTAAGAACAGAAGTTAAGTAAATAATAATAATAAAATAATTTCAAATTTATAAGTCCCTGAGGGACAATTGTCGAAAATGTGCTAGCTTTGCCACCCAAGTATATACATAAAAAAAAGAAAAAAGTATTTTAGTTAATTATACACATAAAATTTGCCTTGGTCTTTTAAATCTAACAAAACTAACATAAACAGTTACAATTGTACATAATTCACAATATAGCTGAAGAAAGTTTCACTGTAGACAACATAGATTTTATTATAGCAGGTACGGAGTTAATAAATTGTAGAACTGTAGGTGACATATGTCGCAAGGATTTTACTGTCCAGTATGAAAAAAGATATAAGTTTATGTTTCAATTTTTAAAGTTTAGAATCTGCAAAAGAATGTATATAAAGTTTCACCGTCAACGACGAGTGAAAGATAGTTTATTTAAGCAATCTTTAGTTGAAAATATAACTGTAGCAGGTAGAAATATATCTGTGCAAAAACCTGTGTTCCTGTTGGTAACCTGGCTATGTATGGTTTGTCATCTTTCCTAGTTGGTATATCAGATGAGGTTAGTTTAAACTTTAACTTGGATGGAGTTGATCTTTCATGCTAGTTGAACTACAGTTCCATACTTGGACCAGAAGAAAATCTGGTAAAATCTTACACGTTATTTAAATAACATGGTGAAATGAATTGCCTAGTAATTTTTATTACTCGACGACTACCGACCAGTTCATCTCATCGTTTGAGAATAATGGACGCTCAAACTCTCTGAAATTGACAGTGATGTGGAGCTTGTGCAGTCTGCCGGCGGAATTTGAAATTACCTTAGTAACATTTGTTTCGCGTAGATGTCGTGGGAATGTTAAATTTAAATATTGCATTTAACAAAATGCTAAAATGTGCATGCATTTAATATGCCCGGCACAATAGATAAATATACATTTTAGAAGAAATATGAAAATACAAAAACTTAAGTTTAAAACATTTATTTCCTTTCCAATGGTTTTTGTTTTATTGAGATTGGATAATATTTAGTGGATGAAATAATCTATTCAATTTGTGTTATCTGAGACTACTCAATTGAGCAATCTACCACTTAGACGACTAAACAAAACAAAAATATAATAACCCAAAGGAGGGGGTTGCTGCCGTAACGTGCTGCCATCTAGCGAGCCGTTCACAAACAAATTTATGAATAATAATAATAAATTTAAAATAAACAGAATTTTGACAGTTTTTTCTTAGTTGATTTTTTTTTAAAAAAATTTAAATGTTCTCTGCTACGAAACAATTATTTGTGCCTGTATACTTCTAGTTTGTATATACTTTACTTTATTTATTAACTTTACTTTAATTTACTTATGTCACTCTGACAATTACAAAAACAATAGAACCTAACCTCAAACTGAAAGTATTCTGTAGCCATGACATATCTACCTCACAGGTGTCATGTAAATCTTTGTTACGGTTATACTCTTCACCATTTTTCATAATCTGTGCGTTCTGACATCAGCTACCGGACGTCGCATCTTGTCTATACAATCTATTTATTTTTCTTACACATAGGACGCATCTTCAAGACTATGACACTGTGGCTAAAATCAAAAACACACGCCGTCTTATTTCTAACTTAAATTTACACTGAATCTACTTTTCTTATTTCCAGGTTCATCTTACCATGAAGTACTTTGCCAGGAACGAAAAGGATTTAAATTAACGAAACATAATAGTTGGCATTAACTCCTCCATCTCAAAGTTTAGCAATTTATACAACAAAACAAAATTTGGTTATAACTTGGCAAACCATAACTGAAAGTACACCGCAATCATTCATTCACTCATTCCAAATAATCTAAGTTCTAACATACAAACAATTTTATATTATACAGAACCTTTTAGAATGCAGACTGAAACTAATTTTAATTTTACTTGTGTACTTTTTGTCAAACTGATTAATAGTGCACTGTTTGAAACTAAAAAGAAATTTGAATTTATGTCAATTAATATCTTGCAAGACCAGAAAAAGAAACTAATTCATTTTTTATACTCACCCTAACACTGTCATTGTTCGACTTCACCTTGGATTATCACTGTTCGCCTCACTTAAATACACATTGTCTGATTTAACAGAATGCCTTGTCATACCACCGCCATTGTTTCAGGACCACGTTGCTGCTCCACTGATTTGCAAATCGCTCTAACTCTTACAAAAATTGTTCGATTTTCATGTTTTTTACGTACACGTGCGCACACAGTTCTCTAGTACACTTTAAAACTAATTATAAAGTATTTTGTCCTTAATAACCGCAGTACTGCACCAATTTGTGGACACCGCCCACAACACGTCTATACAGTTCAATGTCTGAAGCCAATCTCCTTGGTAATGTTTCCCTCTCCTTGCTTGTTTTTGTTCTGACGTCACCTCACGCCATATTATTTCCACCAATCGCAATTGCGTTACTTATGTTTTGGGCCTTTATTGAGGTTTAGAAGCATGTTTTTTTATGTTCGACGCCTTGATGTGAGCCTGTAATCTTATGACTTCACCTTAATTTTATATGCCTAACGTCTGCATTCTAATATTTTTTATCTTTTATCTTTATAAAACTGTTAAGCAGTGATTACTGTTAATAAAAAATAAAGCTGCCTGCATTCTCCCTTTGGATTTCTATGTTTATTACTTTAAATATTATCTTAAGTTTGCCTAAAATCATCTCAACTTTGCAAAACCCCTCCTTTTTGTTACACCCTTATTACTAGTTTTATTTCCCTTAAACTCACATATATTACAAAGAACCCTGGATCCGCCAATGGATCTAGTTCATATTATTTATTTAATGGAGTCTTTTCTGTGTTACAAAACAAATAACTTCTTATTAAGTATCTAGCTAGTATGATTCAAAGATTTTTTTTATCTGTGCATTTGTGTAAGACGTCAATATATATTTTGATTTAGTTAAAAATTAGGTCACCAAATTTCTAGTTAAGGTCTTCTAAAAGTCCCCAAAAAGTCAAGAAATTAAATTTGAATGTTCTGGTAGACAGTCTATGAACATTCTTCAACTGTTTATTGAATCTTGCTGATCAAGGTTTCACCAGTTATGGTATTTACAAGGCCGCTTAACACAGACTAAAAATAATGATTAAACACTAACAATTCGTACATATTTATGACTAGAAACTGATTTATAAAATTAAGGCAAATATGTACAAAGAACATAAAATTCAAAGCTCTCCTAAAATACGAATTTAAAAAAAGTTGGGATTTATCTTTCACTAGAAATACAAATAGTTTTACAAGAATTATTTATTAAATATTTTAAATTTCAAATATGGAACTTATATTTGTACTGGTTATAACTTTAACTAATGTATTGGATATTAATTGTTTTTTTTTTTTTTATAAGAAATTGTCTCTTTTTGCTCTTTACTTATTATCTAAAATAAACATTGAGTTCTCTTTCTCAAGGTGAGGTATTCATGCTGGCTTATTTAAGTTTTTTTAATAACACAACTAGGCTATTAAAATTTTGTTTGACTAATTTGAAAATTCTAAATATTGTCTTTAAAAAGGTTTAATGGGTCAATCACTATTTGCACTGTGAAAAGGAAACATAAGATTTTATCGTTTCCATATTTGTACCACTTTCACTAAAAAAAACAAAACAGAAAATCATGTCGGCTGTAGAAAATTACAACTGCACCATTTTGATGTTTGTAAACAACTAACTTTCTTGGCATCCCCAAGCTAAACCTGCTTCTTCTTTCAAAGCGTCCCAGTTACTGCATCATATAGCAACATGCTTCTGATTGGTTCTTCCAAACGATAGGAATTTGTAAATTGTAAAGGGGTTTGAGGCTATAATCTTATGTTTTAAGGTGTGAGGCTGATTTTTAATTAAATTTAATATAAACTCGATATTCTTGCTTGTATAAAAATTAATTTCTTATCCTACGTACATACGAATAGATAATTCAAATTCTTCAATTTACTTAACCATTCAAATATAATTTGAGTGCAGTTAATTGTGATAACCAAATATGGCTGCCGTTTGTTGTCATTTTCTCTTAACCTAAATCTGTCTTTACTAAAAATAGAATTAACAAAGTTTTGGGAGTTATACTTTCAGAATATGATAACAAATAAAGTTTACAGTGTCTTGAGTATGGTTTAATTGATTGTGTGATATTTAATTTATGTGATTTCAGTGTTGTGATACATATACATTTTATATGGTTGACCTAGGCTTACAAGTTTTCTAAAAATTTCTTTTATTATTTACACATCTTAAATATTATTAATATTTTATATAGCTGGTATTAAATTGTTCTTTAGGTTATTGTCTTTCATTTGAAATATGGCCTATTGACTAACTTACTAATTTGGAGATCTAGCCTACTTATCTGCCATCTATTGATTATGTTTCTTTGGTACATTGTACATTATATATTGGTTCCTTCAAATTCAGAGTGTCTGTACTATTGTTATCAGTTTAAAGCATTGTTAAAATAAAATGAACTAAGTTTATTTTCTTATTTTGTAAGAATAAGTTTTAAAATGTTTTGGGAAAGAAGCGGCGCTGCAGAATTGCAGAATTTTACGGATTATAGATCCGGGTCTGTGTAGGACAACAAAATAAACTTAATTCAGATAAAATGCTGTGTAAGGATGTAGACAAGGCTGTGGTTATATGGCAGAGAAAGTTTGCAGAAACAGTATTTCAAAACAGTGTTGCCATTGCCTAAATTTGAATGCTGTTAAAATCTGTCGTACTTTGCACCGATACCGATTGACATTTCACTTTTAGTGTTAGTATACCGTAATCTATTCCAATTTTGGGAATTTACTGTACTTTCTAGAGTAAGTGGTTAAATGGGATGGAAAAATAATGTGTAAAGGCCTACATAGGAAAATATCTTATACTAACATACAAAGTCTGAAAATTAGGTAAATAATAATATTTTTCTATAATGATAAACTTCTTGAGTTGAAATCTACAATAAACATCTCATATTGTATTTATTAGTTTTATTTTCTTCATAGATTTTTCATAACAAACAATTTTTACTATGCTATATACAAATTAACCATTCATGAATAATTTAATGTATGATACATTTTATTTGATGATAATTCTGGTTTCTCATTTGTTTAAAATTTGTTTCAAGTTAAAATAAAACAAAGTCTCATGACGGACTAAATAACAGGTAAAATACTCATAGTAATTTCATTTTATAAAGTGACTTGGATACCAAAAATCATGAAACTTATTACAATTGTTTGTCTTTCTATAGCAAGTATAATATACTATAAAGAAATATTTATTATTATTTCTTTTTTAAATAGGCCCAGTTCTTTTTTTTAAATTAAGTAGTAGGTGCCAAATTTAGAATGATGAAAATTCCTTTGAAACTGAAAAACTGCCACAGCTAATATTATAAATAATTAACAAATTTGATTTTATACAACTCAATATTTAATCATGAATTTGCTATACAAGTATTAGGTATTTACATATAAGTTATTTCAAATCAGATAAAATTATTCTCTTTCTCGAGTTTAAGAGTCCCTGGCTTTCTTAATAGGCAATCACTTAAATGTATACTTTAATTTATATTACAAATGAGATTATTTACTTTTACAAACTATTAAATTACAACGTATAGAAAAAAAATGTCCAAATGACTTATTATGAAATGGCAAGATATTACCTTAAAGTTGGTGCTTATTATTAAAAGATTTTACCACTGTTCCTATGTTTTATTTATGAAAATTGTTTTCCTCTTTCACTGATTATTACTACAAGTCCAACACATTTATTGATTTTCCGTTTTCTTTTATAAAATTTCTTACAAAATGATCAATACTTCCTTACTTAGTGGATACCAGATTATAAGTGCTTAAAAAACTTTATTAAAATTCCAAACATGGCGCTCGACAATCAACATCACCGTGTTGAATATTTTGTTCACAACGGCACACCTTTTGGGTTACGTTCACATTTATTTTCCAATAATGTTTTTTTTTACTGTTCATAAACTGCATATCTACATATTTTAACTGTCTATTTATATATTTAATTTCGAATCACTTATTATTGTTTCTTTTTAAAATCGGGAATGTCCATTTCAACAATTCATATCATACTTCGTCGACGTCAAATTAACTTGATCGATTTCTCCTGCGCTTTTATGTGTCCACTATTTAGCCTTGCATAGTCCAAGTTTATTTCACATGCTTTAAATACCAAAACACCACTGCGTCTACACTTTGTCCTTGGTTATGCTACATTCTTTTAATTTTCTAACACTTGTTACTTACTTAATTTATACACAATGCTTTTATAACAATTCTTAATATTATTTTATTTACACAAAACATGATTAAATTTACATCGTTAGGACAATGAAAATGTTCTAACAATCGCTACTTTAGGCTTGTGAATTAAACTGGTTGTATTAATTTTATTTTGGAAAAGGTAAGTTTAGCTTAAATTTAGCTTTAGTTGGTTACAATTTGTGAATTTAATTATTATTTTAAAATGCCGAAATGCTCCAACTCTTATTTACATGAATTCTTTTGAATTTCTAGGTTAGGTCTACATTAACTTTCTAGGCTATGCCTATGAATCTTACAGTTCATTGTTCTTTTACTATCTAAGCCAGGACTTCTTTATACCTTTGAATTATTATCATTTTACTTGCCCTCCAGTTGTACCAAAATGTTACAACTGTCCTCCAAAATTTTTTACTAGTAACATTTTGCTATAGTCATTGACTTTCTTATAGACTTTACATTCACAAAAATTAACATTTAGTTTTACATCCCTCAACATGAAAATATGAACTTAACATTTATACAAACAACAATTATTAACTATATACAACATTTTTTAATTATTTACATCATATTATGTCTCTATATATACATCTAGGAACAATCTGTAATTAACTATTTATTTTACAATTGTCCTACAGCAATCCCCCTTTATTTGAATTTATTGGTTTTCAATTACCATCCCCTCATCTGGTCCTTCTTTCTCAAAATATCTCTTAAGGCTTGTAATGTGAAACATTCCCTTGATTTTTGTAGACCTGTTGATATGTGTCAATATATAAGTAGTTTTACCCATTTATTCTGAAATAAGATATGGTCCTGTATTTTGTTAACATGTCTCCTAACAGTTTCCTTTGCATTGGGTTTATTAGTTCTAATTTTTCTACTTCTCCCCTGATTATATACTCGGTAATTTGTTTATCTTCCTTTGTAATTGCTTCATAGTTCTTTATGCCGTCAATTTGTTCATCCCTAATTCTCCATTTATCATAATATTTATACATTTCCAATATGCCATAGTCCTCCTGTCCTACTATCTCATCTCTAACTCCATCGTTACTTTCCTTATCCATCTTAATTACCACTTGCCTATCATTATAATTAATTATTATGTTACATTCATTGAAATCCAACTTCATTTTCAGTTCCTTTATACTATCCATGCCTATTATTACCTCTCGTAGCAAGTCTGGTACTACTAAAATTGCATTGTACATGATATCTCCCCTATCTGGACATTTAACATTATGATACTCTCAATCCGCCGACTCTTCTTTCCTGTTGCTGTTACAACATTTACACCCACTACTGGTAATTCTTCATATCTTCATATTCTATTTCTATTCTGTACAAACCATTCTTTCTGTATGCATGTAGCATTACTACCTGTATCTACTAAAGCTTTTAATTTTATTTTCCCTAACTGTATTTCAACTTCTGGATTATCATTTTTATATTTCTCATTTCCTATGGCTATATCCTCCTCTTTGTCACATTCTGTCAAAAATTTCTTGTCACATAATACTGTGGTTATTACAATTTCATTTTTTGGCTTAGGCCTACCTTGTTCTATTTCCTTTAAAATTAGTTTTTTACTTTTAAGTTCTTTAAACTCCTCTTCTGTCATATTTTGTTGCACTGGAATATCCTTTGTTAACTTTCTATTTACATTTTTATTTTGGCCTATAATCTTGTGTGATGTTCCAGAGCTTTCTAGTTTAAAGCCTGGGTCGTCGTACACACTACTTCTTGTCGTTGCTCTGGCTCTGCCCTAATCATGTTCATCTCCTTAGGTCTATTACCTTCCTGTCCCCTGTGTTCTGCATGGTTTTGGAATCGAACTATGTTCTGTCTAGGTGGACTATTTGGTGTAAATTGGTATGGCATATTACCATTTCTAGGCCTATACTGTTCTCTGTTAGCATTTCCTTAGTATTGTGGTCTATATACATTTTTCCTGTTGTTAAAAGGTCTAAAATTGTTAAAATTATTATTATTTCTGAAAGGTTGTATATTTCCATCTTTATATTGTGGTCTAAATTTGTTCTTGTTTTCGTTTTGTCTGAAATTTCGTCTTATTTCTTCATTTTTTCTAATTATTTCTTTCCTTTCTTGATGTCCTCCTCATTTAGAAATCTTTCCATTTCTCTGATTGAAATTATCTTCTGTACACGTCTTGCATCCCTTATTTTGTCATCAAAGTGTCTAGCCAATCTTCGTACAACCTCGTCCTCCGATGGTGTTGGTGTTAAATTTCTCATGACTATCACCTTTTCAATAAAATATTCCCATCTCTGCTTAGTTTCCCATCTCTTCTATATTTTTCCACCTCTAACCTGTTTAGAATTCCGTTTTGTACCTCATCGTTCCAATATTTCTCGACTAACCTTTCTTTAAATGTCTCTATATTCTCTATATAGTATCTAACTATCTGCCACCATCATTTCCTTCCAGGGAGTTTATGAGTCCCTGGCTTTCTTTATAGGCAATCACTTAAATGTATACTTTAATTTATATTACAAATGAGATTATTTACTTTTTCAAACTATGAAATTACAACGTACAGAAAAAAAAGTCCAAATGGCTTATTATGAAATGGCAAAATATTACCTTAAAGTTGGTGCTTATTATTAAAAGATTTTACCACTGTTCCTATGTTTTATTTATGAAAATTGTTTTCCTCTTTCACTGATTATTACTACAAGTCCAACACATTTATTGATTTTCAGTTTTCTTTTATAAAATTTCTTACAAAATGATCAATACTTCCTTACTTAGTGGATACCAGATTATAAGTGCTTAAAAAGCTTTATTAAAATTCCAAACATGGCGCTCGACAATCGTCACGGCCATCAACATCACCGTGTTGAATATTTTGTTCACAACGGCATACCTTTTGGGTTATGTTCACATTTATTTTCCAATAATATTGTTTTTACTGTTCATAAACTGCATATCTACAAATTTTAACTGTCTATTTATATATTTAATTTCGAATCACTTATTATTGTTTCTTTTTAAAATCGGGAATGTCCATTTCAATAATTCATATCATTATACTTCGTCGACGTCAAATTAACTCGATCGATTTCACCTGCGCTTTTATGTGTCCACTTGCATAGCCTTGCATAGTCAAAGTTTATTTCACATGGTTTAAATACAAAAACACCACTGCGTCTACACTTTGTCCTTGGTTATGCTACATTCTTTTAATTTTCTAACACTTGTTACTTAATTTATACACAATGCTTTTATAACAATTCTTAATATTATTTTATTTACACAAAACATGATTGAATTTACATCGTTAGGACAATGAAAATGTTCTAACAATCGCTACTTTAGGCTTGTGAATTAAACTTGGTTGTATTAATTTTATTTTGGAAAAGGTAAGTTTAGCTTAAATTTAGCTTTAGTTGGTTACAATTTGTGAATTTAATTATTATTTTAAAATGTCGAAATGCTCCAACTGTTATTTATATGAATTCTTTTGAATTTCTAGGTTAGGTCTACATTAACTTTCTAGGCTATGCCTATGAATCTTACAGTTCATTGTTCTTTTATTATCTAAGCCAGGACTTCTTTATACCTTTGAATTATTATCATTTTACTTGCCCTCCAGTTGTACCAAAATGTTACAATACTTACAATATAATATAATATAATAATATATTATATACACTGGACCTTGAGCTTTAATTTAAGAAAAGGTTCATTGAATTAGTGTCATTGATTGCTGAGTTGTTCCCCTTTAAAAGTAAATATTTGCATTCGTAAGATGATTTGAATACCCAAGTACATTATATGTGTCAAGTTTCTCTTGTCGTCCATCTGTCCCAGGTCTCAGACTAATGCTTGTGAGACCATAAGTCCACTTTATTGAAACATTATTTATTTTACAACAGGCCTGAATTGAATAAATTATGGAACCGGATGCCAGATAATCTTGAAGCCTGTAAAAGCCCTGAGCGTGACTTTCTGCCTTCTCTTGAAGGTTACTTTGAAGAAGCAATCGAACAAACTGACCCAGAAGCAATGGTTGAAGATCAATACAAGTAAGTAAAGACGGGTTACTAAAGTTTATGATAGATATCTGTTGTAGAGATACCAAAATTCAGATTATCAAATAATGAACATATACAAATAATCAGAGGAACATTTCATAAACCACAAGACACTGAAAGCACCCAAAGACTTCTTAATCACCAATTAATTAAGGGAAACTATACATAACCCACTATCAACATACTCTATTTTAGACATTTAATATACTGCGTATCATACAAGCAAACTATCATACAATTTGTAAGTATAGACCAGCAACAAGAGTAAGAAGATGAAATAAAAGAGGTAGAGAATAAATTATAAAAAGCAATGTTGAATTTAAGAGGAAGGGGGATAGAAAGGACACTTTATTTATTATCAGCTTCCAACGAATGCAGTTCACATTTTTTCATCACAGCCAAATTTCATTTTAAATATGTAAACCACATATACACTGGTTCTTAGAAATTTACTGATCTAAGAAGAACACAGCTTACTACACTATTGCAAGTTTTAAACCAGACTACTATACTGGTAAATATAATATACACCTGCAGCAAATTGTTTAATGAACTTTTAAACATTCCCATTATAAATTTACAATTTTCTATTTTACTTTAATTCAATAGGCCTAATGTTGTAGGCGTCAATTTAGGATATAACAAGATATATACTAATTTATAAATTTTTACTTTTATTTTATTCTCAATATAATGAACTGTAACACTGCTTACTAGCTTAATCAATTTGATAAATGATTTGACTCAGGACACAGGTTTACAATTACAATAAAATCTTCTTTTATTTATCAATAGAAAATCAGAAAATATCTACAGTTTAATAATTATTTAGCTCAAAATCAAATATATACAAAATTATTTTAGGGAATTATTTCCCAATGAGCACTCTTAATCTCGGGTAGGTTGGTGCCGGCTCTTACCAATATTAAATTGAAACAAATATTATACAAATTATTTAAATTAAGAATTAGGATAATTAAAACAAAGGAGAAAATAACTTAGTACAAGGTGGAAAGTGTATGGGTATGTAGATGTATGAATTTAGTGTTAATATAAAAGGATAAAGTTCTGATAGAAGTTGAAATCTTGATGGTATATAACATATTTATAAAAGTTTATCAGCTTTACTGGTATAGTTCTTTGAATTTAAATATGCAAAGGAAAGGTTGGAGTATATCCAATTTGATGAATAGTTATGTGGATTGATCTCACCCAATTTTTATATATAGTCTTCTTCTTGAAAAAGAATGGTTTATTAAAATTTGATACTGTTCAGTCACTTCACTTATAAAAGGTTATTTTAACGTTGGCAGTTGTTATACACTTCAAAATGGTCTTGAAACTTGTGGTTTGGTGGGCTCTAACACAGCGTCTGCTCCCTTTGATGTCTCAGCAACAATTAAATTGGATTTGATCCCAATTTGGCTTCCTTAGGCCCTCAGGAAATGGTACATTAAGGCCTGGTTAATTTAATTTCTTGTGGGATTGGGATTGTTATGTGAAAATGTGTATTTTGAAATGTAGTGTATTTGTTTTGTATGATTTTAATGAAATTTTGATGTATTTTGGTTTTTTAAAGAACATAGAATGGTAAAAGTAAATAGAATTTGATTAAATAAAATTTTAAATGAAAATATCTAAAATAGCTCCTTGTACAACTTAATATCTAATATCTAAGGTCTACAAATATAATTATTTATCGGGTCGTTTAAAAGTCTTGTTTCCGCGGCACAAGCGGTCACGTGATTGTGGGCTGGGCTTAAACAAACATGGCCTCTCGTTCTCCAGGTTTTAATCGAATATTCATATACTTTGAAGAAATTTACTAGCTTAACGGTATTTCTTTTCATATTTTGCCAAAGACATTTTTGATGTAAAATCTTCTGTTCTACTCGATGGTTCTGTTCCTTTTTTGATTTAGAATTTAGTTTCCTTGGGATCGGTGGTTTTAATTTGGAATAGGCCTACAATTTCGTACATCGGCCTAGCTTCGAGTGTATTTTAAAAGGTGGATTTCGGTCGATTGGTTTACTCTTGAGTTATTATTATATATTATATGGATTGGTCGTTTAATTTAGATTAATTTTGATGTGGGAATGATATCAATTTGAGGTCGAGAAGTACTGGTAATTATTTAAAATGTTGTTGGAAGTCGGATGTTATAGTATTATTAATGAATCATTTACGATTTTTGCCGCTAGGTGTCGCTGCTACAACTTGTGAATGAAATGCCTTTATAGTAGTCTGTTCCTCTCTATCGCACTCATGCGTGTTTAGTTTAGTAATTATGAATGGTTTCTTTTGATATTTTAAATGATTTTTATATAGGGATATATTTTGAATTGTTACACCATTACTTCATATCCAGATCTTCAAACATTTAAAAATTGAAAGCTCAAAATTCTCATTACACCAAATACCAAATATTTATTCTTATCTTCATTTTCAAAACCAATTTTAAAGACGCTCTTTTATTTGAATATCTTAATTTATGTTTACTATTGTAAAATCACACAGTAATTAGTCCATATTAATTACAGATAACTCATTAGACTTATGGACCCAATTAAGTAGCGTATGCCATTGTGTTAGTTGTTAAGTTATTTTATTTGTTAATAAGTAGTTGTGTTTTATAATCAAATATTACATCTAGTTAGCCAAGATAAAGATAAAGACATTGAACCACAAGATCAATCAATATTGAATTTGTAATACTTTTTTATGTTATTAATATCAATAAACAGCTTTGTATAACCATTTCGTAAAGTATTTGTTGTTTGTTCGATTCTGTGTAAGACTTTATAGGTTTAGTAAGTATAATTATATTCATTTTATCTTTTAGTTAACATCGGAGGGGCTTTCAATGATCTCTGCTAGAGATTATAATTGTTGATTGGTGAGAGGTATGTCTAAGAGGGAGTTGTTGAGAAAAAAGGACACATTTTGAAATAATATTTAATTTAAAATCCATTCTGGTAGCACACGGATTAGTGAAATTAATATCAATATATTGCCGTACATCTACTAATCCTTTTTGAGGTATAACCTTACCTTGTTCTACCGCAGTTTTGGGTATTCACCCATCATCAAGAACAGTTAAAAACATAATTAGACACATTACACAAGTACAAAACACAGAGAATATCGTCTCACCATTCGAACGTGCACGTTATCATATTAGTGTGTGGACTTTTCACATGATTTATACCAATTACGACCTCCACAGGGACTGAAATGTGGTTTGTGTATGTGTGTCTAATTATGTTTTTAACTGTTCCTGATGATGGGTGAATACCCGACAGTGGCGGATCCAGGACTTCATCTGGAAGGGGGCAATACTTCCCAGGTATGCAAAATAACTGGCAGGTTTTGGGGGGGAGAGAGGGTTCCCACAAAATATAAAAAATGTTAACGCAAAACGTTAAATTTGAATGGAAATATTTTGATTGTCAACAATGTTTTACTTTACTTGTTAAATTCTTTATTTTTGTGTTTACTGATGACTAAAACCTTAGGTTAGGCATCGGCCTTCGTACAACGCACTTTTGATTGTTTGCTTGAGATCTTACTCTCACTTGTATTAAATATGTCAAAATATTACACCTTCTACGAAAAAATATTACTTTTTCTGACGACCTCTAATAAGTGAAGCTCTGATGTTGGGACATGAGCTCCGAAACGAAGTAAGAACAAGAAAATAGAAGTCACAGATGATGTGACATTGTATCACTTAGGCCTATAACCATATTATTGTGAGTGAGAACAATATTTGTTCACTATGCAATACTTTTGATTTCGATGAAATTCAACAAATCTATTTCGGATTTCAATTTTATTCACAAATTAAAAAGTGCGTAGGCCTACACGCCTACAATATAATATTTTATTTATTACTTGCGGAATTATCGGAGGTTAGATTTTTAGTGATTTTATTATTTGTTACTAACTGTCATTGTTCATTATTAACTTTTTAATAGTTTTAATTTAGAATTACATAAAGTAAAAGCTCTAACAAAAGGAATTTTATTTGAACAAAAGTTTAAAAATAAAACTCGTTCTTAATTTGATTAAGGTACGTAAATATAGGCCTATCGCCTATATATATGTACGTGAACAACTGTGTCAGAATAAAGAGAAAGATTACCTGTTGCTGTCTTCTGTTTTTTTGTTTTTTTTTTAATAAAAAGATGTTAGTTTTGAAGTTTGTTTCATATTAGTTCAAAACTATATGTCAATAAAATATCAAACAAAAATACAACTAAAATACACCGACAAATTAGAAAACTTGATCTGTTTTTGAAGTAAACAACTAGCCAAAAGAGCTAAGAAAACCATAGATTAAAAATTGTATATATAAGTTACTTTTAAGCCGAAAACGAAGCAAGACGCGACGTGCGCAATTCATAGTCAGAACGGTGGACCCAACCGATTCAACTTCAATAAGCAAGAAACAAACTAGGAAATTGATTGCTTTTCCGATCAATTTTTCTATGTGTTAATCTCGTGTTTTTCCTGTAGAAATCAGAATGTAATAAGACACGTAACATTTTTGTTTCGGAGTTCGGGAAGTGCAATTGTCCCCTTTGCCCCTCCCCTGGATCCCGCGCCTAATACTCGAAACTGCGGTAGAACAAAGTAAGAAAATACCTTAAAAAAGGTTAGTAGACGAACAGCAATATACCGATAATATTAAAAAAATAAGCTTTATACAATTTTATTATTTGTTAAAGATATTTCTAAAAAAAAAAAATAAAGTTTTGGTATTAAATAGTTCTTTAAAGCCAGAGTAATTAATGTAATAAAAAGCATATTATACAGTGTGTCTCAAGAAGAAATGCAGACATTTCAGGGTTTGTGCTGCTAGGAAAACTAATGAAAAAAGTTTGAATAAACATAGGTCTGGAAACGCTTTTTTTACCAACTATCCACCATTTGTTTTCGTACTAAATAATTTATATATTTGGCTTAACCAATTGAGTTGAAATTTTACACATTACTCATCAATGTAAAGACCTAATTGGACATGAATAATACATTTTTCCAATAATCGGTTTCCAAATCTGTTTTAAATGAGAATAATTAAAAAACTGCAAGTTTTTATAAAAAACCGCCAAGAGTACATTTTTGAAGCCCATTTAATTTTGTGTCGAATAATGGTATGACTGTCAAAACTATCTAACAATGGGTAACTTAATTGATTGGTCATGCAAATTAATTATTGCCTATGGATGTTGAACTCGTCAAACCAATGGAGGTTATGTTTTGTGTGCTCTTTACAATTACCCATTTTTCTTTTGTTTTAGGTCTTTAGATGATAACTCGGTTATTTTTTAAGGTAGAGAAAAATTGTAAAATCCATTTTGTTTGTTTTTGAAAAATATGTATATTTTATCTCTTATAAAATTTACGGTTTCCAAAATATTTGACTTTAAAAGGTTTTGAACATTTTGTTTTGAACATTTACATGGTAAAGTTTTGGATCTTAATCTACTGATAAAAAATACTATAAACAGTGTGTATTCCAAATGTAAACTCATATTATTACTAATTTCTAAAATTAATTATCATTAATTTTAAAAAATAAATAAAAATGGCAGACAAAAGGAAAACAAAACGTTTTTGACCATATGGTTTTTAACCACTATCAATTCCCGAAGTTATTCCGGGAACTCACAACTCAACCTGAATATTACAAAATATTCGGCACTCATAATGTCCATTTCATCTTGTCTTACTTTAAATCACAGTAATGAAGTAATACATAATTATTCACTCAGCTATGCAGAGAACTTTATATATTGTTTTTAAAAAATTGAGAATTTTAAATTGCCATAACTAAGTTGTTATTAAAAATAAATACAAATGCTTCAAGGATCTTATATTGACTTAGTAGAATGTCTAAAAATAATAATAACTTTGTTAATTTTTGTGGAACACCTTGTATATTGCACAAAACATCTTTCTATATAAAGCAGTTCCTGAAATATCAAGTGGTGTCTATACTCTTCTTATACCATATATATGGTATGTATTGTTATGCCATTTTGTTTGTAAAAGATCAAGTTATATTGTTGTGGGTATTATTTTAATTTTCCAGACGTGTGAATGACGGAAGCTTTGGATGGCGAGCTTTACGTTTGCTTGCTCGAAAATCGCCTCATTTCTTTACTCAAAGCAATAATAATATCAATAAACTACCTGAGTATCTTGAGTCGATGATAAAAAAGATTCCGAAGGACCGACCAGGACCAGTGGTAAGTGAATTTATAACTATGTAATTACATACAGTAAAAACATATAAATGTAGTAAGCTGAGTGAATCAATGTTGCAAATAGTTAAACTTTAATTGATTAAGTGGTTTCTCAAAGCTATACGAGAACCATTTTACAAAGCTCTTAAACTGGACATTTACAAATTAATGTAATATCGGAATGATGGCAAAATAAAATGTTTAAATATTTATTATAACGGTACAAATTACTCAAAACTAAAATTACAAATAGCCTATAGTACTAAACGTCAATGTTTACCAAAATTCCAACATTAATATGACCTAAATTCCTTATGTACCTCTAGAAATTAGTCATAAAAGTTACTACTGCCAAATCTGAAATAGCCTAGAGTATCTAAACTGACCCCACCTCTGATGCAATGAAATTAGATGTAGTAAATCATATATCACATTAAATATTCATTAGACTCAAGTTAGAATCCATGTAAATTTATTAACTATTTAAAGACAAACCTTTATTTTGATGCAAAGAAAAACTGTCTAACAAAATCAGAATAGTTGTGAAACTCAAATAAATAACCTAACATGATCACCAGTAATAATTGTATATATTAGAAAACATTTATTATAAAAAACTTTAGCCATAAATAACTATGAAACACCATCCAAATTTGGTTTACTGTACAATACTACTGTACAATATTTACAATTACATTAATTTTACCATCACAATGTCTAATGTTTTCTTTATTAAAGACTAGTTGATCTGCTTCGCTCGAAGATGTGATTAAATAAATAAAAGGACTATCGGCTAAATATTGTGC
>JAGFPH010000498.1:301001-338279 GCA_018207615.1 Philaenus spumarius
TTTGGAGTGAGAGGGTCACAAAAACATATATTCAAATTAATTCCACCAAGGACATTGTAAATATATCTTTTATTTAATTCCATACACACAACTAATCACAGAGATACTAATTCATCCAACAACAATCAATCTAAATCTATACAAATCTTATGCCTAACTCTACGGGCAAAACTGAGTTCAAATAATGTATTTACTTCCCAAAAATCTCAAACACGGATATCACTCTAATAAATAATTACTTTAATTGTGAAACAGACAAAACTGATTCTACTTAGCTTGATGCTATAACACTTTCCCCAAATATTCACAATAAATGTTCCCTCACCTTATTTTGTCCTCGTGGCTTCTTCCGGTCAGCTCGTCCTGCCCCGACGTACAGCTACACTCGTACCACCCAAAAAGCCTCGTGTCGAATTTAGTTACCTCTATTTAACATCTCTGTCCCCACTCAGTTTTACTCGTCTAGCTCGGTCGTTGGCTTACTACAAAATGCAACTATGCGATTTGACTTCATCGCGTGTTGCACCGTAGGCTACCACTAAAATTCTACTTCTAATATAGTTAAAATATAAATTAATACTCTCCCTCATCTCACTTTGTAACAAAGGCCACCCGCATTTTTTCACTTCTTGCCCCACCACCTCTCTCATCTTTCAACCCGGTTGACGATCCCGGTTGAGCCGCAACCCGTATAAACCAATCCCGTTTAATCGAGAGTTGACTGTAGTTTCCTTGAAAATTTAAGCACTTATCATACCTATTAACTAACTTTGAAATTCCTTCTGCAAAAAAATCTCCCGCCTGTGTTTGAGCCATCCGGTGACCGCATCTTTGAACTCTTCATCATCCTCAAATCGCTGGGAGCCAAGCCATTTCTTCATGTGCGTAAAGAGGTGGAAGTCGTTGGGAGCCAAATCTGGGCTGTATGGTGGATGCCTAAAAACATCCCATTTGAACTGGCCCATTTGGTTTTCTGAGCAGTGTGAGGACGAGCGTTGTCGTACAGGAAAATGGCGCCAAATGAAAGAAGACCACAGCATTTCTTTTGGATCGCCCGTCGTAGGTTTTTCAGTGTTGATTTTCTCAACCAGTTCAACAGTGACCACAGATGGTCTGCCATTTCTTTCTTCGTCATAGACATTTGTTCGGCCATTTTTAAACAAGCGCACACATTCCCGAACGACTCTTTCACTCATTATTATCTTTGGGCCATACACAGCACAAAGTTCTCCATGAATTGCTGCTGCTGAATATTGTTTAGCTGTGAAAAATCAAATGACAGCAAGCCCTTCACACTTGGAGGGATTTTCTATTACAGCACACATTTTGGCAAGCGACCGAAAAACAACTAGCGCTTGGACGACCTTCACTCTACCAGGGCAAGACGCCGACTGACCAGTTCATATATTTTTTTTTAGTTAATTATGAGGTCTTTGTGCTTTCAGGGACTGGTGGTTTATGAAATGTTCTCCTGGTAGGATATACATGCTGCTTATTGTATAAATTGAAATCAAATTTTGGTATCATTACATTAATATCGCTTATACTATCATTGACAGTATAAAATGCGAACAAATTGTCTAAGGAAAACTAAAATAATTTTAATTTCAAAATGGCGTAAAAAGATGTTTTTAAAAATTTGTTTAAGTAAAGTCCCTGTTCTTTTTTTTTACTGCGCATAGCACTTTTTCCCCATGTTGGTAGTTATTTTTAAAGAAAAATTCATACACCTTGCGCTTTATGGCAAGTCTTTGATCTTCTCAAACACAAATCTCATATTTCCAATCGACGGGAGATTTAAGTCAAAAGGGTCTTTCTTGTAGGCTGGAATAACCTGGTAGTAAGTACTTTTTCTAATTCCTATCATTTCAGCAAACTTCTGTACTGCACTTTCAATTAAAATACCTCTATTTTCAGCGAGTGCACTTTTATAAACATTTACGTGTTTATTTTTGTTTACTGATGGGAGATTCACCATATTAAAAACCTATTCACAAAATTTACATATACTTAAACCTAATGTTATGACTTCACTTTTAAACTCTCTGAATGAAGTATTACGTGTTTTAATTTAATTTGTAGTTATTCTTATCAACAGTGGAAGAGTTAGAACAAATATTATATTTCTTATGAAAGAAATATAATTATTGTACCTTTAAATAATTTTGTTGGGTTGGATGTCAGGCTTTGGAGTGCTTGAAGCTATAGATGTCATATTCACCGCTTATAAATTTGTTTTTAGTTGAAAACGCTGATGAAGTCGACGTAGACCAAAACAAGACATTACTTCGTCTTAGTAAACAGCAACTGGAGGGTATTTCATTGAATGTTGCTGATAACTGGAAGGTGCTAGCTGAGAAATTAGGTTTCCAAAGTGATGAGGTGAGTTAACTCTTTAGTAACAGTAGCACTCTGCACCAACATTCTATTTTCTACATTTTTATTTATTTTAAAATATCGTTTTAGTACTTTTTAGATTGTTATCAAACATATGGTTTGTGGAAATAAGTAAATATCAAAAGCTGGTCCAGGATAAATAAGTTTTCAGAAACAACACTAGACATTTAAAATTCTGTATTACTGCTTTAGATTATGTAAATCGAACAGAGTAATCAAAAAGTCAGTTTAGGGCACATTTATTTTGTGAACTGTGGTTTGACTTTTGCGGATGCATACTTTCTCGGGTCTTCCAATCCACTAGTGCTTTTACAATTCCTCTCTTCGGATTAAATATTAACTGTGCCAGTTAACATTCCGACAGCGACAAAAATGTCAAAAATGACACTTTAATTACACTTTCTACATTCAAAAAAATAATAATCAAAAGTTTTTGTTGAAATCCTTTGTATTATTCAAACAGGTAGTTTTGTTTACCAAAATAATGGAATATGTATAATTCAGAGGATATTCAGCAGTTTAAAATGTGAAGAAAAATGAGTCAATTTTAACTTTATCGAAACTGTTGATGTCATGGGCAGTATTTTTTTCAATAATTACTCTTTTTTTCTACAACACTAAAAATCTTGAAAATCTGAATCTATATTCCTCACTCAAATAACCTAGGTTCACGAAAGTAATAAAATAAATTTTTTTCAGAGGAAACTCCCTTAGTAAAACAGTCTATGAGTACCTGGATATTTGCTAAATTTTCTCTTGCTTTACAAATGAAAAAGAAACTTATTTATAAAAAATGTTTTTATGCTCAATTTTACTGTTTTTCCTGTTTTCTCTATAAAATATGATTGTTTTGTCATATTAGTTAAATTAACGCCGTTTTTGCCAATATCATAGTTGGCCGAGTGTTAATAGATGAATCAGTCAAATTCCATCTGCCCAAGCAAATGAAGTCAGGCTTATTCTTTATTGATATGTCCTCTTTATCTAGGGTCATAGCAATTAACCAAAGAGATTTGAGTGCACACTGCATTTACAGTAATTAGATTAAATTTTACTGTTAAATTATTCAGTACAGTAGACACTCTCTTTAACCACCCTCTTTCCAGAAATTGACTGAAATTTTTCTCTTATATCTGTTTGTTTGATGCGTGCCTTTTCCAGCAGAAAGACTCGACTGCTGCTGATATATTCATAAAATGGAGTGACTTTTCATTCAAACATAAAGAACAAAAGAAAGTCAGAGATTTGTCCAAGTACAGTAGAGCCATGGTTATCCGAGGTAATGTGGACCGAGGGTATCTCGGACTCTGTCAAAAATCGAGAGGGAAATGTACGGTAAACTTGTGAAATCAATGAAAACGTGGTCAAAGATATGAAAAAATGCATCTACTGTATTATCAAATGAAGAACTAAAGTCCAAATAAAAATAAAATACAAAATGATAAAAAGACATACATATGCTACAGTACATGTTCCAGATAAAAAAATGATTAGAAGTCCATTAGTGCTTTCTGTTTAGCGGAACTCGTTCGCTTGAAAACTAAGCAAACGATGCTGCAGTATGACAACGTTTTAAGGTTTAAGAGCGAGTGTTTACTTGATACCGAATCAAACTACTGCATTCACAAAAACTAAGAGAGGTGTGAGAGGAGGGTAAGCCGGATAGGGTAGAAGTTAATACACAATAGAAGGTTGGATAGAAGCAGGTGTAAGATAAGAAATGATGACATCACCATCGTGTAAACAATAATTACAGACGTCTGTCTACTCTTACTACGCTACTACACTCGATTCCACGTTAACCGTGCAGTTCAGAGCCCATAAGCCATATTATCCATACGATAGTCTCAGCGATCCTAGCCAACTAAAAACATCAACTCCCATGCAATGTTCGGAAAAATGACGCAACCCGCATGACAATAAACATGATGTTTTTTGTAATGGTAGTAGCATGTCTAGTCTTCCGTAAGACCTGTACTGCACGGAGAACGTGGAATCGAGTGTAAATGTATCCGAATACCTGATTAATATTATTGGTTATTAAAGTACGTTATTATTTAGAAAATCTACTATTCTCTTGAATAAACAGTACTTGTACCGGCCAAAATACTTGAAACAAAAGAATCCTAATCCTACTGATGATTAGCAAGGCATAAGAATTACTGTATTGTACAGTACTGTATTTAACCCTAGAACCGGCAGATCGCACGAAACGTGCGATCATGACAACACATAATTTGTAACGCGTGATTGTATTGAATATTTGACCCACTAAAAATCTTCCAATCTCAAAAAGACAAACACCATTGGAAAGGTAATGTTTCAAACTTTATTTTTTGTTTTTACAATTTCTTTCTAAAACGTATATTTACATACGTAATCATCATTGCAGTTTATTAGTTTTCTACAAATCAATCGGCACCCAAAAATTCATACAAAACATAACGAAATAACTCGACTTTCGTCAATCTCTAAAACCCGCCCAGTAGGTTGTCTTAGTTAAACCTATGTATCGATGGATTCATCACAATTTCCCCTATCCAAAATTTTCATCCAATCAAAAATCGGACAAATATTTCTGAAGTTGTAAGAGGTTTTGTAGACCCTTGCAATTGGTCAGTTTTCCAACCAATAATCAGCGTTATTTATTTCACGTGATATATGTGTGACCTCAATCGCTTTTTAGAGATATTTTGGTATCTTTGTAAACATAATGCTTCAAGCTAACTTCCCCTGTAAACCAAATATGCTATATTTGAACAGTTTATTGTGTAGGACCGTGGGAAAGTGACTGCTAATACGGTCTCATCTAACGTTCAAATCTGAAGCCTAACGGACTTTTACAACATAGCCAGACATAGGAGTTGCGTGCGCATCTTGTACAGACGAGAGGTTTTCTATATTTTTCTAACTTTTGTTATTCAAATAATTCTAAGTCAAACACTTTTATGAAAAGATAATTTACAAGTACAGTTCAGTTCTTTGATTTATTCTCTACACTTTGTTATATTTTATTTTTGGGCGCAGCATATATTACGTTTATAACTTGGCATACTTTTGATAGCAGACTTGTAGTAAGAACATAAAATCTCGTGTTTTCAAAATAAGAAATTTGAAAATGTTAAATGTTTTTATACAGTTCTATTTAGAACTAAATTACTAAACTTTTTTATATCTATGGAAAAAATTACAAAAAATGTTTACTACTTTTTATGTAGACTTAAAGTTGAACTTTTATTTTTCGTAACTGAACATTTTTTGTTTCTTGAGCTAATAACTTTGAAAATTTAACATCTATAATTTTTTTACTGGCATATACAAATTCTTTGAATCTTTCTCTACAAAAAAGCTATGGTACACTTTTGGATTGAGGTTAATTTACTATTTTTGGCGAATTTTTGAATAAATGCTTGCACACGCCAAAAAATCCATTTTCGTTAAAGCTGCCAGTTCTAGGGTTAATAATGATTAAAAACTGTGCCTTTTATTTACTGGAACCATTTTTGACGAAACATTATGTGACTAATATAAGTACAGTACAGTAGATTTGGCGATATATGTGGATTTCACTTTGCGTGGTACTTTAACGCATGTGTCTACCGCAAACCGAACTTTTTTATTTTTGTTTTACTACCTCGGTTAATCCGGAACTCGATTAGTCGGGGCTCGGATAACCGCGGCTCTACTGTATATTTTTAATTGTATTTATACTTTGTATTTTTTTAATAGTTCATTTTTAGTTGATACATTTTGTATAGAAATGTGTGCATTCGTTTGTTCATTCAGTAATACACAACTTAATTATAATCAATTAGTTTTCTTCTTTAGAATCGATAAATCTATTGTAAACTCAAATTTTTTATTTAAATATTTGAGCGACACAGGAATAAATAAAGATTTAAATGTCGGTTTTGGGCGAGACGTTTTTGTTTTAACTTTCCATGGAGCTAAGACTATATTATGTTTTAATAAAGCATTTGCTATTGATAACAGTGCAATACAAAATGGTGGATGAAGCAAGTTTAGTTGCATGGTTAGATTATGTTATATGGTTGAAGGTTTTTTTTTATTGTTTAGTATTAAGTACATTTCTTGTTAAATATTAGAAAATCTAAATACATATTTTGTATTACAGATTGATTTCTTTGCTGGGGAGAAGAGTACGGATGTTGAAAGAGCTCACCTTATGGTCCAAGTTTGGTCAGAAGAGTGTGATGAAGCTAGTAGTAACGAATTTCCAAAAATTCTGGAAGAACTTGGATATCAGAAAGCATTGGATTTATTAAAAATATAAATATAACTTCCTTTTGTAAATAGCTGCAGAGTTTATAATAAACTGCCAAAAATCACACAATATTTCTTTCACAAACCTATTATTTAAGTGTTTCTTATTGTTATGCTTGTAAGAGGAAGAGTTATAATTATGATGAGAAGAAAATATTAACACAATGAAATCAGTTTCTCAAAAGTTCAGATTGATAGTTGAATTGTAGTTTGCAATGGTTGCTCGGTGGGTTATGCAAGAGAATCAAATATACCAGACTTTTTTTTATATACATTCACTAATTGATCATTGAAAAACTTTTAACTTTTCTTAACGTAGTCTCCTACACAACTTATCAAGCGGGTTCCCCACTCATAACTCATTGATTTTCACTAATCCACTCATTGATGCCAACCCACTCGGGATAGTCTGAGGAGACGAGGAGCAAAGTTCGGCGTATATTTGACTAGCTCTTGTAGATAAGCAAGTGTACTAACAATATATCTAAAATTTACTCCACAAAAGAAGGGAATGAATGAACTTCGTGGAAGGCAAGGGTTGACCACTTTTAACGAGGATTGTAAAATAATGTATGTGTTTATGTTAACAACTTTACTATGGAATCTAATCTTAATATAATATTTTGTTATTTTATTTCTACACTATTGTATGTGACACATTTTCATTCCTAAGCTAGTATTACTTCCTCATATACACTGTACTCTTTTAACTCTAATGCCTTAAAGATAACAAACAATGAAACATATTTAGCAATAGAGCTAATACTTGTGAAACTGATTTACCCTTCAACAAGAATTGAGTGAAATTTAACAAGAGGAGACTCCAGTATGCTTTGCAATTACAACCCCTTTCCTTACTAAAATTTTTTTATTACAAAAAATTTGGCTTATTTAAACAAAATTAAAGTATAGAATTAATCATAATTATTTAAGTTGAAACGTATTTTTCTTATTGATTTCAAATATTATTTGTCCAAAAATATGATCTGAGCTTATTTTAGGTAATTTTTTTAATAGTATTTCCAACACACAATAATAAAACAATTTGTTGCAAATAATAAGACAAGACTTTTAATAGTATATAATATATTAATTTTTTTTGTTACAAAATGATTATAAAAGGTAAACGATTATAACCACAAAGTAGCTCATAATGACTTCAGTGGTCTATTCAAAGCTGTTTACAGTAAAAATAAATTTCAAAAACATGAAAAGTTGCAAATATAATTTGCTATAATTTGTCCACTACAAGTTAATATAAAATATGTCAACAATTTGAATACAGTTCCATTTATAGTCTTTGACACTCTGCTCAAGATGAATCCAGAGAGCTCTGTTTATTTCTTTTTTTGTCAGTCAAAATGCAGCCCTGAATATATTATTATCCATGTAACCTAGAAAAAACATAAAATAATTATTTTCACTGAAATATCAAAAGAAACAAATCAAAATTTATATGCAGATATCAACTGCTGTCTGATATTTAATAAACAGTGAATGATGGCTTGATGCTAAAACCAGTTTGTACAGAATTGAGCAAATCTTGTTCTTGTGTTGTCAATGACCTTAAACTTTAGTTTTGAGTAGGCCTGTGCGATTATTCGAAGATCAAGTATTCGAACGCCAAGCTTTTTAGTATTCGGCTCGGCTCGAAAATAAAAAAAAGTTTTCGAGCCGAGCTTTTTAATCGGAACTGAGAACCGATGAGCTAAAAAGTCAGTTCTAGAACCGGACCCGATTGATGTCGAATATTGACGTGAATTCAGCAATTGAAACGACCCCTTTATAGTGGTTCAAAACAAAAGAGAAAAAAAGAATATTCACACATTTTCGGTTATTATAAACTAAACTCTTCGCGTTAGTTTATCTGAACGGGACATACGTTGCAATTTAGCTCGATCGTGTGGCGATGGTGGACGTGAATTTGATGCACTCATTTCATCAGATAATGTAGCCTTTGTAAATTAATATTTATGCCTAAATTATTATTTTTTTACTATCAGTGATTATAACAATCAATAATCCCTTTATTATTCATAAAAGTTAAAAAAAAATATTAAAATAATTACGCAAGAAAAAGTGTCAAATAAAATTATTCGGAATCCGATTAGGCATAATATTTTTTTACGATTGACTAGGATTGCGTTAACGCTTAGAATATTATATGTTTTGTTTCTGAACGTTCAATTCGGATGAGTTCAGAAATAATCGGAACTTCAATCATCGAAAATTTCATTCGACGGCGTCAGTTTAGTCCCGCCGAAGTCTGAACAACTTGTTAGAACAAAGTAATATCACGTTAATAACGCTGTGTGTAAATACGTACAATATTCAGTTTTATTGCAGAGTTTTATTCATTTTGTTTTAGTTACCGCAATTAGTTAATACAGAAGAGCGCCGATTTTTAGAAACAAATTGGGACCGAGAGACTTTTGATAACCAATTTGTTCGGGTAATTAAATTCACAGTGAACTCACTAACGACTGACTGCAGCGATCGGCCATGCGCTCGGCTGACTCAACAGCGACCGCTGTTCCGTTGAGCGCACAAACTCCCTGAAGTTTACAACTCGGCTGATTATGCGAGCAAAAAACTTTAAATTCGGAATTATTACGTGTAGTACTTATTACTTATTTATTTACAGTACATTTCTGCTTTCAGATAATCGACGCTCTACTGAATTAACATATTAATTTGATTAAGTTTAGTTAGTTGAGGATATGTGGAAACTTAACCGGAGTAGGCTAGTCTTTTCATCAATGGCATCGAAAATGTGGCAATATTTTATAATAGACGTTGAGAGTGACTTTTTGTCCGTAATTTAACTTAGCTGAATACTTTTATTGAAGTGAAAACTTCTATATATATATATCCTTGTGTATAGTATATATGAAGAACAAGGACCGATGACAATGCAATATTAATTTTTTGGGTGTAGTAAGTGAGCACTGATCATGGTCCCCAGAACACGACGTGATTTTCATCCCCTTCAAAACATCGGATTGATTTGAAACTTTGCACACTTATCAAGGACCGATGACAATGCAATATTAATTTTGTTGGGTGTAGTAAGTGAGCACTGATCATGGTCCCCAAAACATGTTTTCAGGTGTCATTAAAAACTTTATATACAGGGTGATTCACGACGATATACAAAAACTTCGGGAGCTCATTAATTTTGTTGGATGTAATAAGTGAGCACTGATCATGGTCCCCAGACTAAAAAATGAGAATGTAAATAATACATTTATATTAGGCCTACTTTTTTTACTCTAGTGCTGTTAAAATTAAGTATTTATTGTTTTAATCCCCGATTGTTACCTAGTACTACATTGAAGTAAGTAATAAGAAAGCTCGGCTCGTCAAAAGCTCGAGTTCGTGAGCTATATAAAAAGCTCGGCTCGGCTCGAACTCAAAAATCTAGGCTCGCACAGGCCTAGTTTTGAGGTAAAAAAATGACCTTTTCACCCAATGAATGTTAATTTAACTGGTTAATCAAAAGTTAACCTCACAATTAATTTCCATATTATAAATTGCCACATATGCATGGTATGCCTTGGGAATCACATGGTAAAAAAAAGAAGTACTCTGTCAATTCTGCTTCAAAAATGTGTTATATTTAGTTTTATGCAGAATTGCAACCGGTCCTGAGAAGCTTCCAATTAACTGAATTTTCTCTTGGTATCTTAAAGGCTTGTCAACATTAACTCGGGACTTGAAGGATCCCCACAAAACAAAGTCGCATAAGCTCAAGTCAGGAAAGCAATGGAGCCAGAGAATATCACCATATTTGAAGATAAGGTGGCCTGGAAACTGATCATGTACAATAATGATTGTTATTGCTGTTGAAATTTTTCACACAGAATACTTCAGTAATAACATTAATAGTTATTGAGACTGAAATAATAATATACCGTATAAACTATTGTACACACAGTACGATTAGTCCTTGAGCATGCATACTTCAGACTGGCTTGTCAACTACCAGCGCAGCTAACTCCCAATCCTTACAATTTACCTTTGTGCATACACTACATATTGAACACAAAATGTGCATACAATAGCCTTATCCATACTTTCTTCTTTGCTCATCTGTGACATGAAGTTGCATGAATAGGATTTGGAAAATCGTAATATAGCACTCTGCATTAACAGTGCTCGAAAAATTGTTTTCCTCAAAAAAAGTAAGAGCCAAAGATGCCCTTTTCCTGCATTGCACAACATATTGTCACTTTTGTGCTTTTGAGGCGGTTCTTGAAAATGTTCACTACACCAGTACCCATTCATATTAAAAACGACTTCAAGGATCATGAAAAAATCATGTTTTCATTTTAGTGAACATTGTTACAAACATGGATTTGCAAAAGATGTGATGCTGCTCATAACCACTTTCACTCAGTTGTATACCTGATATTTGTGTAGAACATTTCGCACCATTGACTCATTCATCCCTAGACTCACAAGTGAACAGACAGGGTTACTCTGTATCACAGACCCTCTAATTCGTTGATAGTTTTGGGCTTGTGAGGGCTTAGATGGTTTATTTTTCATTACTCAGCTGGCTGTGTTGAAATTTTTAACACCCCCCCCCCCCTCTTAAAATTCTGTTACACTCTGGAACACATCGGTAGACCAGGATATGGGTGCAACAGACTCGTTATGTCTGCATCACCGACTCATTATTTACCAAAAAACCACAGGAGAGAAAAGATAGGAAGCTCTGTAGTCCACAACATTGTAGGACTTAAACTTTCAAATCTATCAGACAAAACTAGGCCAAGCACAACTTTCTGAGAACACTACTCAGTCGTACAAGCCAATCGAAATATGTGCGGTTCCCATGACTGGCCTTGTAAAGTATTTGGATTAAATGAACTGTTTAGAAAAAAGAAATGATAATAATGTAAGAAATATATTAAGTTATTTTATAAAACTAATGTTTATTTTTTGTTTAAAAGCTTAGTACGACCTATGTTTGATTAATTAAGACAACTTTAGATGGTTTAGTACTTAAGTTAACATATCTAGCCAAAAATTTTAAGATTTAAAAAAATATTTATTTTAAGTAATAAAAAAAAATCTAATATCACACAATCAAATTTTAGCTAATATTACTGGCAGCAAGATACATCTAATTTCAGGCGTAATGGTCTTGCACCTCAAGATATTGAGATATTGCACAAAAAATAAATACTGATTTAATTCTAAAATTTACTTACAATAAATGGTTTTGAAGTTGGAACTTCTACGATTAAAATGTATAGAACCACACTCGGATTCATTAGTCTACTTGCAACTTATTTGTTATCTCTGTAATTAATTTAATTGATGAATCTTATTTAATTTTAACAACTATAGCTTTTGCAACTTCTTTTAAATTCGATATAAGAGTTTTAGCTCACTTTGTATGAATTTAAAAACACTTGTTATAATATCATGGAAATATATATTTAAAGTCTCATAACCTAATTTAGATATTGTTACAATCACACTTTCAGTAATCTCGACCTAATAGGCTAGATACTAAAAGTCCCAAAGCAGTAGTTTTGGCAAACAATTTATACAATCACATTATTATAAAACTAGGCAATTTTCATTTTAAACTCTAACTCCAAAAATCAGAAGTTGATTTAATACAAGGGTTAGCTGGACATTAGCACAAGTTGCATGTGAAATATATAGAAAAGAAACTCACTAGAAACCCAGCAAACGATGTCATGAAACCTTCTTTTGTTAACTCCCAAGCACCTCCAAATTCTTCTTCATCGATGGATTGAAAACTACTGAAGTAAATATAAATAAGACCTGCATTCACCAGCACAAATCTAAAACATATCAAATTATTTTAAGGTTTCATCATCAATGCAAGCAGGCCAACAGTATTAGAAATACTGATGAAGAATAGTGTTCTGTAATTGGGTGTAAAATACTTTCATTTGTTCCTTATTGGTTTATAGAGTCGAGCCTGGTTATAGTCATCAAGATACTGCATTTAGTTCAGTACAAAAGAATTTATTAGTACAGTTGGTTTTGTTCAGTATTTGAGATGAATAAATTAGACACAGTAACTAAAGAATTGTTCGCAGGGCCGGCCTAAGAGCAAAATGCTGTGTACAAGAATGAGTTTTGAAGCCCTTTACAATGAAAATGGGTATAGAAAACTCTCCAGAAATGGTATGGGTGTTCCACAACTGAAATTTGTCGGAACTAAGTGAAGTTGATATTTTAAAGGTATGAAAATCCAAACACTAAAATTAATAATTTGATCACTCAACTGGACTGCTGACGTGAGATGAGCGAATTTCCAAACTTAAGTTTATATGTTTTAGGGTTTCAACCATTTGGGAAATTGGTTTATTCATAAAGGTACTGAATAGCTGCCTAAATGTACATCAGCCTCCTGTTCTTTAGTTCCAATTGTTGTAAGAGTCTTCTTGAAAACCTAGTGTTGTATCACCAGCAAATGAAATTACCCTATCTGTATAATTATATACTGATGATGACAAATCATTAATATAGATTAAAAATAACATTGGGCTGAGCACTGATCCTTGCTGGACCCTTCTCTCAGCTGAGTTTCTTTGGACAGCCTTCCTGCAACCTTAATACGATGTGTTTAATTATAAAGTTGAGTTTATCCATATTACTGGAATCCCTCTAATACCAATGTTTTCGAATGTCTTAAGTAGTAAATGGAAATTAAAATGATAAATTGCTTTAGAAAGGTCTAGGAAAATACTCAAAATTTTTTATCAAGACCAGCTCTCAATAAAAACTTTACTATTGCATTGCTGGTGAACTTTCCTTTTTGAAATGCCACATTTTCTTCAACAAAAGATATAAATTTATATAAATATTTAAGAAGCTGTATTACAAAGGTTTTGCAAAAGCTTTACTAAATGCTGGGAGCATAGAAATAGGGCTGTAATTATGAATACCATTGTCTTTCTCCCTTAGAGAAATAAATAAAAGAGGGACCTTAGGAGGAGATTTTGATGGGAATTTACCTTTGGAGAATGGCAAGATTTATTAAAATCGAAAGATGTTTGGTAAGTTTTTCAGAACACTGAATGACAAGCCACACAGAAACTTCATCAATATCAGCAGATTTTTTTATTGTTTCATTTCTCGTAATTGTGCAAGATCAATGGCAGAGGAGTCTGAAGCAAGTATGGAACAGTTATGACACTTCCATTCATTTCAGATAAATTCATACAATTTCTGAAATAATTTTGTATCTACATTTGTACGCAAAATAAATATGAACAAATTATACTTTGTTAAAAATGAATGTTTAGTAAAATTTGATAAAAGCCAACTAAGGAAACCACTGCCATTTCATAAAAAAATTTACTTTATAAACTCATTTTCCAATAGATGAAGATTGGACTTTTTTAAATAACGCTAAGAACGAAAAAGGTGCTAATCACTGAAAGTTAACTTTGTAAATAAAAAATACAAATTTTTATATTTTTTGTAATGACAAACTCATGAGGCTAATTAAGTTACATATTTAGTTATTTTATATCATTTTGTTGTGTGCTTTCTTCAGTGTTGTAAAGTCTGAAGTATGTTCTGATTGTAAACTGAGCACTTCTAACATCATTAATTGATTAACCTTACTGGTATAATGACTAAGTTGTGCATGGATAATCATTGCTTCTTTTTACAATTTTATTTAATAACTTATTGATTAAGTAATACTTACAACAAGAGGGCAATGAAGCCTTTTAAAGGTAATAAGCCCCAGAGGATACCGACTATGATTCCAATAGCTTGTCTTGCCCAATATATCACATCAAGAAACTCCTCCTAATAAAGCAAACACCAATAAATATAGAACTAATAATATGGTAATTATATTAAGATATTAATGTGTAGATATGACACAATTTTAGACATGAGGCTAATCTTTCTGTAAAAGCAGTTTCAAATTGTGAAAAGTTGAGGCATAATGTTTGCTACAAATCCAACGTGCAAGATAACGTTGAAACGTAAGAATTTTATGTACAAAGATTAGTATATCCCCAAAAAATTAATTTACACAACGAATGTAAAGAAATATATAATAAGAAAAGAATAAAAACTCAAACGTCACCTAATGTACATTTGCCTAAAATAATAAGACAAAATTAAATGATCACTTTTTACTTTCAATATTCTAAATTACAAAATAAAATCTAAATGCTCAAAAAAATTATATACTTGTAAGAAAGTTCAAATAATAAAATGTTCATATAAAGCGAAAACATGAATTTTAAAAATTACTTAAAATGTTGTAGTTATTGTTTGATTAAATAATTTTCTTAAACAGTTTTCAACATCAGCTTGTTGGTGAATTTATTAGTTTTAGTTTAAAATGTGAATCTATAATGATTTCTACTCATATTACTTTTTCACTATACTTTAGTATAGAGGAAGTATAGTGATCGCAAAACAAATTGATGTTGAGATTTTTGTGGAAATATCCGTTTTGGGACCTCCTGAGTTCAAAAAAGAGGTTTTTACAAAATGTCTGTCTGTATGTATGTATGTCTGTATGTATACAAAGCTAGAGCGAAAACTATTCGATCGACTTCAACCAAATTTGCACCAGACATGTCAAGTAGGCCTGTATAGATGCACGATAAATGTTTTTGAAAAATGTTGATAAACAACCCCCTTTCTGGCAAAAAAAAACCCCCAAAAATCAGTTATTTTTTTATAAAAAAAAAAATGGCTCTAACGATTTTGATCAAATTTGGCTTATTTGTAGCCCTTAATGTACCCTACAACATGCAAAAAACCGCATCTTTCTAAAAATTCTTGTTTAGCTAATAATAATAATAACTGGTTTTGGGGGGTTTTTTGGCCATAAAGGGGGTTGTATTTCAAAAAATTTCAAGCCCTTAATGTATCCTACCATATGCAAAAAAACTGCATCTTTCTAAAAATTCTCGTTTAGCTAATAATAATAATAACAACTGATTTTGGGGGATTTTTGGCCATAAAAGGGGTTTTTTTCAAAATTTTTCAAAACCTTTTTTCGTGCATCTATACAGGCCTAATTGACGTATTTGGTGCAAATTTGTTCGAAATCGATCGAATAGTTTTCTCTCTAGATAATAATAATAATATTTATTAGTTAATCTCACCCTACTTTAATAAATCACCTCTCCTACCCCACCTGCAATTAATTATGAAGTCACAGTGAATCTGTTTAATAATTTTAATACGTTTGTGAGAAAGTATGTGCCAGTTCCTGTACCGTTTATTTGTTACATTAATATTAATAATAAGATCAGAATTCATTACACACTTTCATAGGCCTTTCCTTTGCCATACCATACAAATAAAACTATAACTACATTAATTTGAATCAATTCTCTTATCAATGAAATAACTGACAAAATTAATTGTGAATTTGTAAAAGATGTCTCTTGCGACAACAATAGCAATTTGATTAAACCTCCAATATTTCCTACTTTTACATTCAATAGTTTATTAAATGTTAATGTATAGCAAATACTGTTAAGTGAGTGATATACTCCGAGCTCACAGTGGATGTTTCCAAAATGTGTGACACACAGTTTGGTGCAAGGTGTTTAGGCGACAATACAATGGAAATCCTAAAAATAAGATTGTAAATATTCTGGAGGGACACATTTGTTTAGAATATATCCAGAAATTTAGTCTAGTAAGAGAGACAGTATGCCTATCTGTACTAATATTATAAAGAGGTAAAGTTTGTTTGTTTGTATGTAGGGGGTAACTAATAAAACGCTACACTATTCCTGAGTAACATAGGCTATAATTCGTTTTGATAAAATCATTGTTTATTTCAATATTTGTAAATTTAGTTGGAAACAAATCTTAAGTTAGGCCTAAACTGATGAATCAACACATGTATTTACATTCTATTACCATAGCAACCAATTGAATAAAATAACAGACAAGACAGCTGTTTGCTCCAATATTTACATTAACAGCTGATTTCAAACTTTGAAGCAATTATTTGTATTTCTAATGTTTAGGTTTGGTTTTTTATTAAAGTGTAGACTTGCTGGTTCTTTTAACCTTGAAGTTATTATAACTGCCGTTATAAAATATACGAAATAATTTGATTTGAACATTATTTACCATCTTAGCTTTGGGGTTATTATTAATCCTACACCTTTATTATAAAGAGAACAACATGATTATTTGTATAGAAGGTTACAACGGGATTGGCGTGCGGAGCACACAGTTGTTTCGTCTAGTTAATTATATTTTTGTATGAAGTAGGTTTAACTAACTTATTTTTACATGCTTTTCTTCAACTCACTACCGTTCAACCGGTGTGTGGACCGGTGCACGGTCGCCTCGGGCTGCTCCGTATAGCACATTGTGTTACGACTGCGTTCGCACACCAAAAAATTAATCAGATGGGGGAGAGGGGGTTGGCTCCGAGGACCAAATTATTTTTGGAAAAATCCAATTTATGACTAACTAAACAGTAAAAAATTAAAATTTTTTTAAAACATGCTTTCCTATCTGTGAATAACATAAATAGACTCGAACTAAAAAATAACCCACAGATAAAATTACTTCTTCCTCAGCGAATCTGTTATTGTAATAAGACTTGATAGAATGCAATCTTTTTACTTTTCACAAAATAAACACACCCAAAAAGCAAGGGACGTACTCTTGCGAAGTTTCGAAAACATCACGCCCCATGCTTTTTGGTTGTGTTTATTTTGTGAAAAGTAAAAAGATTGCAAACTATCAAGTTTCATTACAATATCAGATTCGTTGAGGAAGAATTAATTTTATATGTGGGTTATTTTTTAGTTCGAGTCTATTTATGTTATTCATGGATAGGAAAACATGTTTAAAAAAAAAGTGTCATTTATTTTATTTTGTTGGATACTTTCTTTTCTTCTTAATGTCTTACTTTATACTAGACGGTTGATTACCTATGCTATACACTTGCTCCCCCATCTTTATTAGTCTAACTCTAGATAGCAAGTAAAGACAGAGAAGAAAAAAACTGTCAACCACCAGCAAATAGTATCTCGAATTGCAATAGACACAAATTGCATACACAAAAATATGTATGAATGATTTTCAATCATGTTAATTGCATTATATTTTAATCAGTCCCCAATAAAAAAAAAAATGTACATTAAATTAAGTTTATACCTACAGTTTGTGAGTTTTTATATTTCTGAGTAAATTAATTGTAGCCTAAAATAAATTTTGAAAACCCTAATTTCTAATATGAACTCTGCATGTTTATTTTCCCGAAATAAAAGAAATTTAGCGGGAGCAAGTGTATAGCATATAGGTAATCAACCGTCTAGTTTAAAGTAAGACATTAAGAAGAAAAGTAAGTATCCAACAAAATAAAATAAACGAAAATTTTTTTTAAAACATGTTTTCCTATCCATGAATAACATAAATAAACTCGAACTAAAAAATAACCCACATATAAAATTAATTCTTCCACAACGAATCTGATATTGTAATAAGACTTGATAGCTTGAAATCTTTACGGTTGATTACCTATGCTATACACTTGCTCCCCCATCTTTATTAGTCTAACTCTAGATAGCAAGTGAAGACAGAGAAGGAAAAAACTGTCAACCACCAGCAAACAGTATCTCGAATTGCAATTGACTGTAACAATTCAAAATATTAATTCCAAATAATAGTAAATCGACCAAATAAGAAATCACGTCATTTAAAATTAAACACTCATGAGTGCGAGAGAGACAGAAAAACCTTCGAAGGAATTCCATTCATTTACAATCAACGCTAACGACATCTATCGGCCATGATTGCAAACATCGAATTAGCAAATAATATCTCCAAATACCCGACCTTCGACATCATATTTAACAATTACAATTACTTCCCGACCTTGTATCCATATCTTTCTTTCCTACATCAAAATATTTCTAAATTAATCAACCAATCCATAAAAATTATAATATTACACAAATAACAAAACGATCAATCAAAATTCATATTTCAAATCCGACAGAAAATAGGCAAGTCTGTAAAAGGCTAGGCCAAATAAGAAATAAAAAGTTTGATTGCAAAGAAACTAAGTTTCAAATTACAAAATGAACACGACCTTCGTATAGAACGGAACATTTTACATACAAAATTTCTTTGACAAAAATTCAGAAGAAGTTCCATTGAGACGATAAAATTAGACAAAGTCAATCTGAAGGACAAATATATGTTAAAACGAGTTCCTCCATGTTTTACTAGACTCCTCCCACGAAACCCAACGATCGCTGTGATTGGTCTATGAATTCTTGTAACCCATTGGGCAAATGTTAAGTGTATCTTTTTAGTCGTAGTTGTCAGATCATAAGAAAATATTGTACAAGGAGCTATTTAGGTATTTTTCTTTAATATATTTATTTAATTAAATTTCTCATTCTTTTTATCACTTTTGTAATTATAAAACCAAATTATTTAATAAATTAATTAAAATTACACAAAAACAACACCCAATATTCAAAAAAACATAATTTAATACAACAATCAAATGCCCCAGAAGATGTAAAATTCATAAGGCACCAAATACCATTTCCTGAAGGCCTTAGCCAAGCCCAGAGTGATTTAAAAAATTTAATTGTTGCTGAGACCTCAAAGAAGACCTGTTACCAGTCATCTCTACAACACCAGATGACCAACGCTGATACTACTAGTACAGATATTGTTCAACGTTAGCCTTATTAACTTTCGGTACAGTGAAGTGCGGTATTATTAATCTATAACAATTATCTGTCCACATCACCAGAAGAGAACATTAAAACTGGGTGAGATTAATCCAAGCTAATAATCATTTCAATGGTGATATTATTTCCAAAATATTTTTCTTTTAATCACCAAATTTGAAGAACTTCACCTTAAATATTTATACAACCACCATAGACTGTGAATACGAACTGATAAATACATGTCGAACTTTACATTAAATACTATGTGCTTCCCACTTATTCTACACGCATAAACACCAACACTCACATCAATTTAAAATTTGTACTACCTACACTTACTATACTGTAATTCCAAATTTAAAAAAAATCAATTAATCTTGTATATAAGAATATACGTTTGTTTAATATTAATTGGGAAAAGTCGGCACTAATCCCCCCGAGATAAGCTATTGTGCAATTAAGAGACAATCATATAAAAAATAGACAAGAGATAATTTATTTGAGCTAGCCTGTGTGAATTTGAATTGTATTTTAATTAACATCAAATAATCTTTGATATTTGTAAATTTGTGTCCTCCATGCATTCGTTTATCTAATTAAGTCAGGTTTTAGAACCAGACCTAATAGGTGGTGTATTGTAATTTGGCGCACAATGTGACAGCTTTTCCTAATATTACCTTAAATAACTCCTTATTTTAAGTAGATATAAGATTATTGTTATAATAATTTTTATTGTTGTACATAATTTAAGTTTGTTATTTTATTCAAAATGGAAAAACAACAAGCCCACAACCTCAGATCTAGTATAAACCTTACTCAAAGGGCTCGGGAATCGCAAGGCTTGCCTGATATTTACTCGTCCTGCCAAAATGAAGACGTAACAACGGAACAACCATCAGAAATTTTGTTAGGCGAAACGATGGAAGGGTCGCGGATCCCTGATGATAGCAACCACCGGATGGAAGACGTGTTTGTAGGAGAACGGAGTATAAGGGAAGAAAACAAATTTTTTGACGATCTTATAGGCGAACCAGAGCCGGATAACATAAACTTTAGGGCAAGTCTTGAGCCAGACAACATAAATATACCCGACGACGCTTCCCCATCTCGAATTTCAACCTCACCCCTAACGTTTGAAGACATGTTTCTTAATATTAACCAACAATTTCAATATCTAAATCAACGAATATCTGGTACGAACCAACAATTCAAAGAACTAATTTTAGACACAAATCAACAATTCAAACAACTCGACCAAAAAATTTTAGACACAAATCAACAATTCAAACAACTCGACCAAAGAATTTTAGACACTAATCAACGATTAGAACAAAACCTCAAACAACAAATTTTAGATTACGTACAAAAATCCGATGAACAATTTCAACAATTAGAACAACAAATTTTAAAGACGGAACGGAAATCTGAAAAACAAATATCCCAATTAGTCGCCGAAATGCGAACGCAATACGTCAATATTAAAGAAGAATTTACTCACGCACAACAACAGACTAAAGCCGAGCTTAAACTACAAATCGAACAACACACAGAACACTTAAAATTACACGTTTCCGAAATTCAAGAACAAACTAAAGAAGAATGCAAAATATTAGTCAAAAAAAAAACTGCTGCGATATCACAAACACCTTACACGAGGAAAAATTCCGAACACAACAGATCGAAATAGAACATAATCAACGAATTGACCGGCTCGGACAACTCGTTTCAACCAACAACGAACGAGTTGAACAGTTAGAACAAAAAGTAAAGGAAGACCAAACGAGGTCTTCAAAAAATATCAACGTCGTTTGTAAAAGGCTATTCGATTTGGCTGCCGAAAATAACATCCCTGAGTTCCACGGAAGGGAACACAACCCCACAGAGATTTTACGGAAAATAAAGAAGTTCCATGAAAGAAGAACGGCATTTAGTCATGATATCGATCCTATTACCAACGTAACTGACAACCTGGAGATTTGTCTAAAGGGATACGCATCCAGATGGTTTAGTCGGATAAAAGAAAACATAAATTGCTGGGAAGATTTTCAAGATCACTTTGAAAATAAATATTGGAGCCGAGAGATCCAGAGAGGAATCAAGCACAGGATGGAAACGAAAAGTATAGACCGAACGAGTAATCACCTTGAAGGCCATGAACCCACCCCACTCAGAAGATGAGATTGTCACCTACCTAGCCTAGGTGGTGTATTGTAAGACACAAATTGCAAACACAAAAATATGTATGAATGATTTTCAATCATGTTAATTACATTATATTTTAATCAGTCCCCAATAAAAAAAATGTACATTAAATTAAGTTTATACATACAGTTTGTGAGTTTTTATATTTCTGAGAAATTAATTGTAGCCTAAAATAAATTTTGAAAACCCTAATTTCTAATATGAACTCTGCATGTTGATTTTCCGGAAATAAGAGAAAGTTAGCTCAAGCTAAATACACACATATGCGTTTCTGAAGGTTTAAAGTTAAATCTTTTAGGAGGTAAGACACCTCCTTTTCCATACCCCCCCCCCCCTTCATATGGCAAGCTTACTATACCAAAATGAGTGACTGAGAACTATCTCCCCAACAAATAGACTAAGGTGAAACTTCAAATGATGCAGTTGAAATTCTATAGTACGTAACTTTATTGTTAAGTATGAAAACAACTTTGGAATCCTACAAACCAAAGTTACAAAAATAAAAACATTAGAAATGCCGCTTATGATTTAATTATTTCCAAACTGTAAGCAACTAGTAAGATCAAAAATAAAGTGCAGATTAATTTGATACACATGAGAAAAAATATAACTTCAAAATACAGTAGAGTCCCGGTAATTTGAGTCTCGATAATCCGATGTTCCGTGTAATTCGAGCCACAAATGGCATTGAATTTGACCATGCATTGTGGCACATTCTTGCTGCTTGAAGGATACCAATCTTTAAATTTTTGTTTTCCAATGAATCTGTCAAGAGCGTTTGTACAATAAGTCGCCGGTATAAATGCTTAACATTTTTTATAATGCCCTGATTCATTGGCTGTAGAGCGGGGGGGGGGGGGGGGGGGGGGGGGGAAATAACCGTAAGATTGTAGCCTACACATGTAATGGATAGATTTATGCGCAGTACAAGTGTCAATAAAGAATATGATTGTTCTGTTCTGTTTACGAAAGGTTTTGTCAAGATTTAACAAAATAGAGATTGGGCAGAGCATCAATGACAAACTACAGTATCGGTATATCTAGAGAATTCTCGGAAGGCAAAATTCTTGGAAACCGGTACTGCATCTAGAATTACAATACGTGTACAAACATGTAAGTCCTGCCCCCTATGTCCAGCCCCCTTTCTACCAGACAGTGACCTATTTATCCAGCGATCCGTTTCACAGCACGAGATTTTATTTTTAGTGTTGAAAAAAACTTCGAATTAAAGAAGTTGATTTAAAATTATCCATCAATTTTTTACATTGATATCGTAGCTCGTAAACAATGCAGTGTAGTTAAACAAAAAAACTACTTATGATTTCTTTAATAAGTAAGTTTCTATTTTTTACTGTGTATAAAATTACTATTTACCTCAGTGTTCAATACAAAATATAATGTATATTTAGCTAATAAACTTAAATTTTTTCGGAGATACGAGGACTATAAATAGTAGGTAGTAGGTAGTTTTATCTTAACCTCTAAATATTCCTTATAATTCGAGTTTTTCACAATCCGAGGTACTCTCGGCCCAATTCAACTCGAAATATTGGGACTCTACAGTATTAAGTTTATTGTGTTATAGAACTAAGTCGTTGAAAATATATATTTTGTTTACAATTTTATTGTTTTTGTTTATAGTAGCACCTCGATTATCTGATGCTTACAGGACTAGACGATGGTCGGAACGCTGAAAAGGTCGGATAATCACGGAAGAATGAATTACGCAGTTTACATGTTATAAACGATTTATTAAATAAAAAAATGGGGAGGCAAAAACATAGCTTATATGTCACCTTGTGAGGTCAGACTCAGAAGGGTGACTTGGGGCATTGTCCAACAACAAAACTGTACGAACTGGCGGGTCTTTTGACTTTTTCCAGCCGGTACAAATTTGTCAAAAAACCTTGTTTTGAACTAATGACAATCCATCCAAGCTGAATTTTGAGCTTGATAGTAAACTGGAAAAGCTACCATGTTTATGTTTTTAAAAGCCCTAGGCGTGTTTTTAAGATCACCACTGGCGTTTCTCCATGTAGCGGTCAGGCTGTCTTTTGCCAGTTTTGTTCCAGAGACAGTTTCATTTACTGAAAAAAGAGTTTTTTGCGGAAGTATTTTATAACTTAGCCCAGATTCATCAATGTTAAATAGTTGATCTGCTACAAGTTCATTTTCCGACACAAATTTTTCGAACTTTTCAACTAATTCTTTAGCAGCATTATCATCGGCTGAAAGCTTTTCGCCAGAAATAATAACTTGCCTAACGTCGTGACGATTTTTCCATCGCCAAAGCCAACCCTCACTTGCTGTAAACTTAGTTTCTGTACCTCCCATTGTTTTTTGCAACTGAATTGCTTTTTCTTTCACGATGGGTCCTGAAAGTGGAGTCCTTTGCGTCTTACCTGGCAAAACCAAACCCATACAGCATCATCTAAGAGTTTGAGTTTTGGTTTTTTTTAACGCTTTTCTGTTTTTTATAGCATGTTAATTTTCTACCGTAATTGAATAAGTTTCAAGATCTTTTCGGATTTTTTTTCCAGTCTTTAAGGCTCTTCTTTACCTTGAAGAAAACTCTCGACTGTACAATATGATTTCAATGCAAAAGGCCTGACTCAAGCCGCAAAATCGTTGAAACATGCATTCGTAATACCATGTTTCGGATTCTACTTATAAATTAATAATCTGAGAAACTACTTTAAGTTATAAAGAAGGCTTTATATTTTTTACGTGTTAACTTAAAATATGGAAATTATTGCTTAAAACTCCCAAAAAATGCGTTAAAAATAATCGATTCTTACTCATTTAAACTGTTGATTAAAAGGAGTTGCCGACGATTTCTTTCAATTATGAGATATAAGACAAAAGCACAAAACCTTTAAGAACAATTTAAGATATTCACAACTTTTTAGGTTGAAAAACGGCGTCCGAAACACGGTAGGCCTAGTACGAAGTGCATATTTTTGCTGTTTAACGCAAGGTAGGCCTATAGAAGACCCTTAACGGTTGTTACACCAACACCCATTTCAGATGCTAATTTAGCAACTGACTCACCTTTGTCCAGTCTTTGTAGAACACTAAATTTCTGTTTAATTGTGCACACAACACGTTTTCTCTTCAAACTAGTAGCCATTTCACTTGCAAAATTTTACTTACAGTACAATCTGACCATGACAACACAACATCAACAGATCAGAAAAGCGGACTTCGATGAAATAAGCGTGACTCAGACAGGCAACAGACGTCTGCTTGCTGTGACAGAAAAACAAACAACAGATAACGCTGGCAAGCGCCTGGCCGGAAGAACAGATAGACGTCAGACACACATTCAGATGACCCGGGGAATCGGTTGAGCTGAGGTCAAATAAGAGAGGTGCTACTGTACTTCATTTTCCAGAATAAACTATTTAGGCCTACAAATTATATCGAACTGGGTATATACCGTTACAGATTTTCAACATACAACTAAATGTACGGAGCCTACTATTAAACATTTTTCTCAAAGACCTGAAATAAATTTTGAAAACAAAACAAAATATCTTATATAAGTTAATAATAGGTCTACTTAAATCAACAATTCTAATCCCAATTATTTTTAAATACAGTCATTTAGACAAAACTATAATATTGTTAACTTTAAACAAGTTTTTAGCGACAGTAGGCCTTGTAAATTAATTTGTGCTCAATACCAAAACTATTGCGATACACGCTTTTGTGCGATTATCCAATGATAACTTGTTTGGAAACATGAAAAATAGGTTTGGCTCTCTGAAGTGTACGCCTAGGCCTACTGATGAAAAGTACCTAATGTCTCTTTTCTTTGCAAAGATCTACCGATGTTACATGACTTGGAGGATTACATTTGAACTTAATATGGAACGCAAGTAGCACTGTAACTACAGACTCAGTTCTTGAAACTGTAAAAAAACACAAAAAGCTTAGGGGAGAGAGAGGAGGCTTGACCCGCATTTTACATTTTCATTTTTGTATTTTTCAATTTTTGATATATATTTGTGAACACCGTCAGAGATTGCTTGTTAAACATTTTACCTCACAATATATGTACTGTCATATAGAAATTTCAATTATTTTATATGAAAATAATATATTTTTTAAAAACCTGTAACTATGGTCAAACCTCCCCATGTAAGGAAGGCTTGACCCACGCTAAGGGAGTGATGACCCGCAGGTAAAAATGTACACCTATTCTCAGTCAGGCTTTAGGATAACTAAACAAAAAATACTAGGTTATTATAAATACAGTAGTAGGTATTTAATTACATTGTAAAATAAACTTAAACTTCACTATCCAACATTCTCAAATTTACTAAAGTCAAAATCAAAAGTAATTTTAAGAGCTACCCTTTCCGTTCCACCACTTGGTAGGGGGAGAGGGAGTTTAGCAACTACAGATAGTTTCAAAACAGCTGACCGATCTTCTATGTCAGGGTAAGAAAAATGTCCAGATCTTTTCTTCGCAGAAATACCACATCTCACATTCATGAGAAGTTGAATTAATATATGAAACCGATCCAGCAAAATGTGCCGTTGTTTGCTTCGTACAAAACTTCACTAACACAAAATCTCCAACACTCAAGTTGAATTCTACTAATATTTCCAAATCAGCAAAGTCCTCCAAATCATTATCGGGATCGCTGTAGTCAGTGTTTATGTCGTCTGATTGGTCAGTGGAATCATCGTCAAACTTAAGCTTCTTCCATAGTGGTTTTTTGCTTCAGTCTTCCTTCGTTTTTCCGGTTTCGTTGCTTTCTTTCTTCCTGTAGTTTTTATTTTTGCTAATTTTCTTGCATGCTCCTTTTCAATTTCTTCTGGTCAAAGTAAGGGTCTTCCCAGGTTTCCGTCCTTTTCTTATGTTTTTTCTAGCTCTAGCTCCTGCTTTTGGGAAAGGTCTAACTATTTCGGTGCTTACAATCTGCAGTCCTGGATTAAGATCGGTTGATGTTGATGGTAGGCCTATGATTCGTTGAATATCATTCACGGTATTAGGCATATCTTCACTATTACCCACTTCAACAGTATTTGATTTATATATTTTGGACACAAGTAATTTTATCCACAGTCTTTTGAAGATTACAAATTCAAAATATCCAAGACATCTAGGGTGCATGGAGATTAAGATTAACGTATAATATTTATTCTTTTAATTTATTAAAAAACAATATAAAGCTGAAAATATGACCTTGTTATTAGGGCCACGTTTAAAAAGGGGCAAACGTTTTAAACATTGAGTCTGTTAGTCAGAGACCTATTCATTTATACCAAGATGGATAATGTAAATAAAATCATGTTTAGTGTTGATACAATCATTACATTACTTATTGCATTATTGAAAAACACATCTTTAAAAAGGTGATAAAAATGAGGGTTAGCCATATGTTTAAAAGTCCATATGGGATGGTTGACCATATGGTCAAACCTCCCTAATGCCAAGTGGGTCAAGGCTCCCAAAGTGCATTTTTTTTCTTTTCTAAGCTTCTAAGATTTAAGGTTAGGTAACTTATAACTACACTGTTTTAAAGATAATTATATTGACTTCAAACTGAAAACTTAAACTAAGTATCTTTAATATTTCTAGTGATATACTCTTACAGATAAAGGTAAATACTTAGGGCCTACATGAAAACTGCTAAAAATCTTAAAATTATCAGAACAATCAAACTACGTTGTGTCTTGCTTTCATCTACTAGCACAGTGTAGTTTCCCTCCAATTATAACATGTGACAGTTTAAAAAAAGTCCTAGACAGCTTTAGGGCGGAAAATTTAAATATGGGTCAAACCTCCCCTATGGTCAATGCTCCCCTGTCTCCCCTACTGTTCACTAATCACTCATCTTTGCTACTAGAGCTTTTTAACGGAAAACAGGAAACAGTGCATGTGCATGCCCACAGGTGTACCAATAAAATTGTTCGAGTTGCTCTTTCATTTGATGTATTATTTATAATTGTTAATGTAATAAATATTACAAAGCCCTAAAACCGTAATATTAATTTTGAAACTTCTCATATGCATACAAAAAATGTAGGCTGGTTCTACAAAGTTATATTTCTATGAATGACAAGTTTACAAAACAAGTGAATATTAACTTTTACTGGAACCGGATACAGTAAATTTCCAGTTTGTAACAGAAAGGCCTATCACAGATAGACAATATGCATAGAATGGTATTTATAGCTCAAATTTATAGCCTAATATGCTTCCACGCCATTTTGCAGCAGTGGTGCCAACCTATGTGCAAAAAAATATTCCAGAACGCAATGTTCAATGGTGTACAATTATTTCCATTACAGCGTTGCCAGATAGTCTACAAGATTATAAACAACAACAATGTAATTTTAAAATTAATACATGTATTATGATAAAAATGTAATTCGATTCTATCATTAAACTAGCCTCACTTTGTTCGTGTCTTCTTTTAGTGAAATGTAACTCACGCATAGCCTACATTTTTCGTTATGCGAACTTGTCACTAAATACATTCAAACGATAAAGGTTTAATTTATAAAATTCAACTTAAGATATGTAATTTAAACATACTACGGTACTAAACTAACCTCACTTTTCTCATGTCTCCTTCCCATGTAACTAATTTGCATTTGTTTTTCGTTATAGCATAGGAATTAGCTTTTCTCATATTCATGATATAGGCCTAGACAAATTTATTGTAGGCCTATCCGGAATTAAAATCAAATTAAACCCTATTTCAAATAAATATACAACTACCTATTAACTAGCACTCACTCCCCTCTGGTTTTAATACTTACCTACACTGGATTCCACGTTAACCTTGCAGTACATGTTACGCCCATAAGCCATGTTATTCATACGACAGTATCAGCTGTACCAGCCAACAAAAAAACATCAACTCCCATGTAACGCTCGGTCAGTTGACGCAACCCGCATAACAATAAACGTGATGTTCACTGTAATGGTAGTAGCACGTCCATTCTCCCGTAAGACCTGTACTGCACGGTTAACGTGGAATCGAGTGTAGAAGTATGGAAACTGGCACAAATTTACTATATTTTTTTCTGATATTTTTACAGACTACGACGTTATTTTACATTCTACTGTTGGTGCAAGTTTACTATTCGACCCTAGGCTAACCTATGGCAACAGAAATGCAAGAATAAAAAAAAAAACGGCGCAACTTTACTATTCGACTCAAGGCTAACCTATGGCAACAGAAATGCAAAAATAATAATAAAAAAATACCTAAAAGGTTCTAATCTAACCTATTTAGTCACAGTAAGTTTACCTGTATTCAACATATAGGCCCTAACTACAGTCGTGTAAAACAACGTCGTTGTCTGCAAAAATATTAGGCTAGGGTCGAATAGTAAAGTTACACCAAAAAACCTAAAAGGTTCTAACCTATAGTATTTAGTCACAGTATGTTTACCTGTAGGCCTATTCAACATTTGGCGTAACTTTACTATTCGACTCTAACCTAATATTTTGGCAGACAACGACGTTGTTTTACATTCTACTGTTAAATACAGGTAAACATACTGTGACTAAATAGGTTAGGTTAGAACCTTTTAGGTATTTTTTATTATTATTTTTGCATTTCTGTTAGCTCTAGGTTAGCCTAGAATCGAATAGTAAAGCTACGCCCAACATTTAACAGTAGAATGTAAAACAATTGTCTGCAAAAATATTATTCTTGCATTTCTTTTGCCATAGACTAGCCTAGGGTCGAATAGGCCTAATTTGCGCCCGTAAATGTAACAAATACATACCTGGTAATTAAATATAAGTAATACATAAATTTAAAATAGGCCTAGTACAAACCTTATCTGGCCACTCTGAATTCGATTTGAAAGCTCTACTCCAAACTGACTCTAATATTGTACTATTTGCTTTTGAAAAGTCATTCTTTTCAGTACTCTTCATGTTTTTTGTCGACATTTTTAGCTAAAAGTTTATTTCTACAAAATTTTAAGACAAACACCAAAATAAACACATATTTTCTGGATGAAATTAATCTAACCTTAAATTATTTATTGACATTTCACAGAAATCAAAGTACAGCACAGCACTGTAAGTTGTCTACCAGCCTTTGGCCTATATACAATTACAATTTACAATACATGTGATCAGATTTATTCATATACCTATACCTTCACCATGTGGTGGATTAGCCCTAATAATAATTATTAGGCCTACTGTAACACTCCTAACAGATTTACTCTTTATCGGGTTTTCTGATTCGGATTGATATAGTGATAAAATATACACAGATACCTCGAACCAACAACATTATTATCTCTGACAAGTGAAACCGACCTATCTTTGTTGTGGCCTTTTTTTATAATATAATATTTATTTCCTGGTTCAATGTATTAGTATTATACATTATGCACAGAAATGTTGTAGATTTAATTACATACATAATCAACGGTTGTAGTCTTCTTAAGACAGTCTATGATAATATATTGAACTGAAATTATATTAGCATATCTTTATGAATAGAAATGTAAAATGTTCATTTGTTCAAAATCTTATATCTTCGAAAGTTCTTCATCTATTGTTTTGAAATTTTGACACAAAGTTCCATTCCTACATTTATTTGTTAGATAAAAAACCAAAAATGTTTCATTCAAGTATTAAAAAGCTAAAAAAATAGTTACTTCTGGTCCAAAAATGTGCTTCCGGTTGTTGGATTTTTTGGCCAACGAACTCGTCTTAGCGATTTAAGACAACTAATCTGTGTACCAAATTTGGATTTAAAATGCGGTTGTTAAGACCACTTCACGTACAGAACGTAGCCGATGTATTAATACTTCGGCGACGTCTTTCGTGCGCCGTTCAAACAGAAAGCTAAGTTTAAGACGTATGTTCCCCCCTGTTCGAATTTAAGAAGTTGACTCGAGATTATCCATAATTTGTTTACATTGATATCATATTCAGGGCCGGATCTACATATTTTGCGCCTAAGGGCCCCCTAAAATTGCCACCCTCCCCCACAATTAACACTAAAAGTGTTAATGCCATCGTTTTTCCTAAGTCAAGCCATTACGGTGCGTGTGCAAGCATATTTTCAAAAATTCGCCAAATATAGTAATTATAAACCAATCCAAGTTGCTTTTTTGTAGAGAAAGGTTCCAAGAATTTATATAAGCCAGTAAAAAAAATATTGATGTAAAATTTACGAAGTTATTAGCTGAAGAAACAAAAATATTTAGTAACGAAAGGAAAAAGTTCAACTTTAGCCCTACATAAAAAGTAGTAAACAGTTTTGTAATTTTTTTCATTAATGTAAAAAAATCGTAATTTAGTCCTGATTAGGACTATAAAAATAATTATCAATTTCAAATTTCTTATTTTGAAAACACCAGTTCAAAAACTCACAACAAAACTAGGCCTAGTATGAATTGTAATTTAGGAATATATTCCTTGCCTAAATATGAAATATTATTATAAGAAAGTGTAGAGAATAAATCAAAGAACTTAACTGTATACATGTAAATTATTATTTCATAAAAGTATTTGACTTGAATAACAAAATTAGATCAAACGAACTGAACTTCTCACGGTCACATCAAATACGACGTTCTGTGTGAAAATCCGTTGGAAGTGCTACTTTGGGAGCGTGAGAAAGTCGAGTTTTGAATTCCCCATTTGTGAGTATTTCTCAGAACTGTAAGAACAAAACCGTTAGATTTAATATAGTATGCTTTACACCAAACGAAAAATTGAACTTCGGTCTATAAATAGATATAAAAAGTCTATTGAATTAATTCGAATTTTAAGAGATATCTCGAACGCAAAACGTGCTGTTTTATTGGTTGAAATTTGTCCAATTGAAAAGTTTTACAGACAATTCCATATCTTTGGAACTATGCAAGTGACCTTTGATTGGGTGGCATTTTTAGAAAGTTAAAATCTTGACGAATCCAAAGGTATCTCTATATTATCGTCAAAATATCCCGGTCGAGCACCATTGAACTTTAAAGCCTGGTTTACACGCTACGATAAATCGTAACAATTTATCGCTACAATAAATCGAAAGTGTGAGTACTGTTTACATGCAACGATTTCTTGTCCAATCTTCATTGACGAATATTTAACTTTTGATAGTTTTTTCTTATAAACCGTAGGGCCTACGCAATGCATTATTTTTTTTTAACAACAGTGTTTCTGTCTGCCAACGGATCAAACTTTTATTAATGTCGGAGTATTCTTTGCTCTTAATGAGCCACAAGCAGGTAAATCACTGATATAGTTCAATAAATTCAGTCAAGAACTCTCGAGGAGTTTGAACTGCCTTGTTGTCAATTGAATAAAAACAACACACGGTAAAAAAACATGTAAAACGCAATCAACGAACTAGTGCGACAACCATTCCGGTGAACGGCCCTTGCAAACTGAGTCAAATCGTAGCGATAAAATGGACGCTACTGATTACACGTTCCAATTTATCGTTACGATTTGCAGAAATTGATGCCGGCCAGCACCAACCATCCAATCCAATTCCAATAAATCGCTACAATGTCCTATTTACACAACGATAAATTAATTGTAACAATTTGATTACAGTCGGTAAAACGTTTACAGAAAACTAAAATTTTAAAACCATGAGTACATAGGCCTACGTAAATACAGGTTTAAAAAAAATATGTTAATACAAAAATGAAAGCTTAAATCATTTTCTTTCCAACAGTTTTTGTTTTATTGCGATTGGATGATTTTTGGTGGGTGAAATATTCAATACAAAGTAGCGTTGTCATTGAGTAGTGTTGGACCAAAGCCTATCGCTTTGACCGCTCAATAGAGGGTTAAGCATTTTATACCAAAACCAAAATTGTCTCTAGTTTACATTGAATTTGCAATATGTTTTACTCATTACAAAAAAGTGTTAATACTATTTTCTTTCTCCTAATTTGCTCAGGTTGATTTAATTAGTAGTAAAACATTTTTTTATACTACTAATGAGTTAATGAACTTTTATAAAGCTTTATTAAAACAAAATATAATATATGTAGTTTGAATTACAAACAAATACAGTTTTCATCTTTAGAAATATATTATACTCAATTTTGATTAATATTTCTGCATGATTACACCAACAGGAGGTGAGGGGGCTAAATCTAATTTTACTTTTACAAATTTAATTAAGTTATTACGTAATTTTTACAAGGTGAAATTCAGAAGTGGTTTTGGAAAATAATAAAAGACACATCAATTTCAAATCACGTATTTCAAGTTTATTATACAGTTTAAACAATAATTACGTCCATATTAGTTTGAAAACACTTTTCTTTAAAACACACTACACTACACTACTATAGGATACTACGTTTAAAACTTTAAAAACAAAAGTACAGTAAATCAGTTTTACATTGAACGAATCGCACTGAAGAGTTGTGCTGCAGCACAAGAACAGTGAAAAAGTGGTGATGGTGAAACGCAAACAACAATAACACTGAACTGAACGAATGACAAAACAGACAACTGTGATTTCTCGCCTTTCTCGGTGTTAGCCGAAGGCACGAAGTTTATTGATTCGCCGCCTAACGGAGCCGAGGATGCATGAAGCAGCGAAAGCATCTGTCTCACATACTCACAAACACGTCAGTGAGTCAGTGCACATTTAGTTTGAGTCAAACGAATAACTTGGCATTAGCTCATTCATGACTACATTTATGTCAGACGCTCATACGCATTTGTTGTAAAACTGGAATGAAGTTTTAGTTTTGTTCTAAAACATAGTACTGTAATATTATTTCTTAAATTCCAGTTTTTTTGCCGCCCCTAAAAATTTGCCGCTATGGGCACGGGCCCACTTTGCCCCATGCTAAATCCGGCCTTGATAATATTAAGTTCAAGGGACCGAACCGAAACTTCGAATTAAAAACGTTTGAATTATCCAAGTTCTACTGTATTGAGAAATACTGACAAGTGAGAAATTCAAAACTCAATTTTCTCACGCTCTCGTTCAAAATAAGACATTAGAAATTGATATATACTTTTATATAGTTTTATTTAGAACTAAATTCCAAAACTTTTTACATTAAAAAAATGTTTACTACGTTTTATGTATGTAGAGGTCTAAAGTTGAACTTTTTCCTTTCGTTACTGAACATTTTTTGTTCCTTGAGCTAATAACTTTGTAAATTTTACATCAATCAATTTTTTACTGGCATAAATGAATTCTTTTAACCTTTCTCTACAAAAAAGCTTTAGAACAATTTTGGGTTGGGTTATAATTATTTGGCGAATTTTTGAAAATATGTTTGCAACACGCATGGAAATGGCATGGCATTGCAAAAAATGAGCATGAAAACAGTTTAATGGTTAAATTACAGTGCATACTTATTTGGTTTATGTAATACACTAGCTGAATACCCGTCCTTCGCTAACAGGGAATTTGTTTTTTTCATCACTGATTCATAATTAATTAATTGTAAGATTTTTCTCTCATTTTTTTTCATCTATTATTTCACGTTTCACGACAGTGAATTATAACATGTATTTTCAATTAGTTTGGTATATATTGTTCACTGGTTGCCCGTCAATCGTCTTTGTTACGTTATGTGTGCCGAATAAATTGAAACAATAAAAAAATTGAGTGAAGAGCGTCTTCTTTTTCAACCGCTAAATCTGCAGACTGGTAAATCACAGTCTTAGCTAGATGTTTGCAGATCACCCAGATACGTCTTTAATAAGCGAATGTATAGATCGGGATTGTTTTGATCAGCTTACGTCTAAAATGTTTTCTTAAAATGAATAAGTGCCAAATTTCAGCTCTCTAGCTTTAAGGAAATAATACCAATTAATGTTTATTGTTTTTAGGAGTTTGTTATTACATTTTCAACCCTTAACAGCATGTAACAAAATGTAAAACTGGTTTATTTTTTAAATGTATCTTGTAAGAAATAAATGTACAAAATTTCAGATCTATAGCTTTAACCCTATATCTGTCAATGTAAATTTTTTGCAACGCCAAGCCATTTCGGTGCGTGTGCAAGCAAATTTTCAAAAATTCACCAAATATAGTAATTCTATCCCAATCCAAAAGTGTTGCATGGCTTTATTGTAGAGAAACGTTCAAATAATTCATATATGCAATTAAAAAAATTATTGATGTAAAATTGTAAAAGTTATTAGCTCAAGAAACAAAAAATGTTCAGTAACGAAAGGAAAATGTTCAACTTTAGGCCTCCATAACAAGTAGTAAACATTTTTTCTATTTTTTTCACAAGTGTAAAAAAGTTTCGTAATTTCTTTAGTTCTAAATAGAACTGTATAAAAGCATTTATCAATTTCAAAGTCCTTATTTTGAAAACACCAGTTTTTATGTTCCAACTACAAGGGTGCTAACAAAAGTAGGCCTACTTTTTAACGTAATTTAGGAACATTTGCTTTTCCCAAAAATTTAATATTATTATAACAAAGTGTAGAGAATAAATCAAAGAAAAGAACTGTATACATGTCTTTTCTTAGTTCAAAAAAGTGTTTGAATACCGTAATCTCTACTTGAATAACAAAAGTGAGGACAAATGTCTGAACTTCCCAGCTTTGCTACACATACAAAGAAACGCGCATAAACGGCCTATCTATTGCATGTTAGAAAAGTCCGTTGAGTTCGAAATTTAAACTTGGTTTGAGACCGTGAAAACACAGACTTTCCCACGGTCCTACACAACAAACCTGTCTAGTAATCCATATTTGTTTCAAACTAAATGTTAGCTTCAATCATTCTCTACTCAATGATAGAAAAAGATTTCTAAAAAAAATGACATCACCCGTCTTTCACGTGTTATAAATAAGGCTGTTTATTGGTTGGAAAATTAACCAATGCAAGGGTCTACAAAACCCCCCATATCTGTAGATATATTTGACGGAATTTTGATTGGCTGGCAACTTTATTTAGAGGGAATTGTAACAGATCCAATGGTATATAAATTTAACTCAGACAAAGAACTGGGCGAGCTGTAGACAGAGAGGAAAGATGCCTTATTTCATTAAAGGCCCCCATACACGATGCTTCCAAATGGCTTGAGTTCATTTAGCTTGAGTCCATAAAGCCCCCCATACACGATCCAGCCTAGAGCCAGTCAGTTCATTCCAGTCGCTATTTGTATTTTCATTTGTGTTTATTTTTCAGTACAGTTTCTCTATTCGCATCACTATCTTTAGTACGAAATAATGCAACTAAATCATCAAGAGCTGCATTTCTTTTGGTTTTATCATGATAGTCTTCATTAGTAATCAGCCAAAGGCATTCATGACTTCTATATTTTTCAATAAACTCTAAAACGAAATCACGTCCGGTAGTAGGCTACCCATAATTATAACAAAAAATAATTATAGCAAAAATTGATTAAAATGAAACGTGAAATTATTTTACAAAACAGTAAATATGGCACAGATGGTGACAGGTTGAAATACCAAACAAGACTGCCGTTGATTTGGACTGGGGATGGCACACACACGGTGAGTCCAATGAGTGGCTTCGTGCCACTTGGCTTGGGAATTCAGCACACACGGTCGAGCCACAGAATGGCTCGATGGCTTGGCTCCATGGATTTTGGATCGATTGAAAATCCAATTGGTTCCTTGAGTCCATCCGTCCACCCTACGGTTTCCCCACACACGGTGAGATTTTGGCTTGGCTCGGGGTCATTTGGCCCGATAGACGACTCGTGAATGAGTTCGAACTCATTATATGATACCATAATAACAGAAATACAATAGACCGTACCGTTCCCCTCTCTTACTTTTCCTAATCACAAACCAGTTCCTACATTTCTATAAGATAAGTAATAGTTCAGTGCGAAACAGTGGGCCCACCGGACATGTTTTTAACAAATGTGATTTTTAAATTATTTAAATGTTTTGTGAATTTTGTGTTATGTGTTAAGTGTTAAGTGTTCCATGACAACGGAGGATTTCCTCCAAACCACTTGATAATGGCTGAATAGCCGAAACGGCCGTCGTGTACATACGGCAAATTTGACTACTGACGACGGTAAGTTGTTCAAATTATATTGAAAAATTAAAGTTTAAATCATTTCCTTTCAAACGGTTTTTGATTTATTGCGATTGGATGATTTTTAGTGGGTAAAATATTCAATAAAAACAGACTACACAATTCACTACGGCAGGGCGTTGAGACCACTCAGTTTGAGTGGTCTGACAGTTAGAGGGTTAAGGAAAGTATAAAAATAAATATTTATAGTTTTTAGGGGTTGTTTTCACATTTTCAAAACTATAGCATCACATAACACAATATAAAACTCATTGACTTTTTATATGTGTCTGTAAGAAATAAATGTAAAACATTTCACCTTTAAAGAAAGTAAACAAACAACATTTGTTGTTTTAGGGGATGTTTCAACCCTTAAATACCAAATATTTTAAAATCCTATCTTAGTGCGCTTCTAGCACCTATGAGCAATATGTGTACCAAATATGTCACGTCCTTGGCGGTATTAAAATTAATATTTATAGATATAGGGGTTGTTCCTAAATTTTACCCCTTAGCAGAACATGATAAAAAGTAAAACTGGTTTATATTTTTTTTATATGTATCTTGTAAGAAATAAATGTACAAAATTTCAGCTTTCTAGCTTTAAGGAAAGTATAAGAAACAAGGTTAAATGCAAAATATTTTAAAATCTTTTGTACTACCTTTAAAGAAATTATGACAACAATTTGGAATGCGTGCTGGGCTAT
>JAGFPH010000498.1:338289-349637 GCA_018207615.1 Philaenus spumarius
CACTTAGCAATGTTAACAGTCAGCTGATTGGAGTTACGTTCTCTACCAGCTAGGTGCCGTGGGCGTTCAGTGTATTGAGCAGGGAATTAGTTTAGTTTAACGAGAGTGGATTTTTGATTGAAATAGTGGTGCGCTATTTAAATAACGGCACACTTTTCTTAGTCCGCCTCTAGCCAATATGTGTACCAAATTTTACATTCCTAGGCGGTATTCAATTAATATTTATAGTTTTAGAGGTTGTTACCCCACACAGCATTTTACCCCTTAGCAGAACGTGAAAAAATGTAAAACTGGTTTACTTTTTATAAGTATTGTGTAAAAATAAATGTACAAAATTTTAGTTTTCTATCTTTAAGGAAATTATAACAAACAATACTTATTGTTTTATGGGTTGTTTCAACCCTTACAGGATAAATATTTAAAAATTCTTATTTATTGCTCCTCTAATCCCTGTGACAAATATGTGTACCAAATTTCACGTTCCTAGCCTGTACGGTTTTTGAGATATATACCAAACAATATTTATTGCTTTAGGGGTTGTTTCAACCCTTAGAGACCAAATATTTAAAAATCCTTTCTTAGTGCGCCGCTAGTGCCTATTAGGAATATGTGTACCAAATTTCAAGTTCCTAGGTGGTATGGTTTTTGAGATACTGTGGTCAGTCAGTGAGTGAGTGAGTGGGTTTTGGATTTTATATATAGAGATTAGCAATTTCTTGCCACACCAGTTCCTTTACATCTGTATCTCTGTAATTCTCTATCATAACATCTCAAAGGGCTGGACGCTTCCTTACTTCATCAATCAAAACACTTACTATACTCATAACTGCACTTAAACAAATCACAGTATACTGCTACGTATTAATACTCTTGTGTGAAGTGATCATTTGATATAATTGTGAGATACGTCTCGGTGGAGTATTAATACGTTCTGTGTGAAGTGGCCTTTAGGAGTGCGGATATATATTTATATGGTACACTTAATTATGTATAATGTTTAATGACACCACAAAACGTGTTCTGGGGACCATGATCTATGTTCATAAACTACTTCCGACCTTAGGTCTCACCATAAGCTTAATTTCTTTCCTATGGAAATTCGAAAATAATACCAAGAGGAGATAGGTAAGTCAATATAATAAGTTAAGACTATTTTCAGCGCTTCTGGTGGATGGGCAGCCAACTAAAAATTAAAACTGTAGCATGGGACACGTTTCCTTATGTTAGTTATCCCGCCCTGGCCGGCTGGCCTATCCTAATATTAGATTTACACCTGCGTGAAATTGCACGAGTTTTCTGTTCGACAGTCAAAATTGTAAAAAATGTAAATAGATCGGCGAGCAGTGTCTGAACTGCTATCGCAAGCATGCTGCGGAAGTGACTGACACTTCAGCTTTCAGGTTTAAACACGAAATTCAGCGCTAGGAATTTATCGCACTCGCACTGTCGCTTGATCAAACAGTGGGAGATATTTCCCGACAGTTTTGTGCAAGTATGGCTGGTGAGTGGTTGTGCGTTTCCTGTGATGTTGATGCTGTGGATGGGCTGAAGATACTATGGAATTGGCCACTAATTGTACTTCCAAAACTACTACAAATGACAGTAAGAAATTGTCAAATTTGGAGACTAGAAAACTATAATTTCTTTATATGAAGAATAAGAAATAAATACTATGGAAAGTAACGTTGAAGGATTATAGGAATTCAGTAAAAAAACACAAAGCGTTAAGTGATATTAGCAACAAGGTGAAAATTGGTGGATCTGAAGTACAAAGAAAACTTCATAATTTGAGAAGTCAATACAATTCGGAGTTGAAGAAATTAAGGATAAAAACATCGTTTCAGGCAACGGTTGAAGTTTATGTATTGAATTGGCTGCTCGAAGGTCCAACATCACAACATCATCTAGTACTTTGGTAAGTAAAAATCTATAAATATTAATGTATTGTAACTGTTATTTTGGTTTATCTATAATAATACATTTAAACAATCTAGTGGAGTATGCTAGGCCCATTGGTCTTAAATCATGGAGCCTTTTAATATAAAAGTTTTTTCTTCTTTTTTTTTGTTGTTGTCTACTCTATTTGTAGACGGCCTTGGCTAAACACTATGACGCCCCTTAACTTGCAATAACTTTGTCAATTCTTTTGTTTATAATATATAATTTGTTAGATCTTTTATAGTTATATATAACACATTTACAGTTACTTATGACTACATTTTTACGTTAGAGATATTTTGTTTATATTGTTAGTAGGGGGTACAATTTATCTAAAATATTTCATATGGATGATATATTGTTAAAATGGTAATGAAATAAATTTATGTTTACTTACTTCTTACTACGTGCGTCCAGCCTCAGCCCGATTGCACGATGACTTCTATACAGATGGGCAGCATGTTGCACAAGTTTTGTGGATGTGAGTATGGATGACAAAAGAACCAGCGTGGCGTTGTCACCCTGAAGTTGTCTCAGCATTTCCTCTCTGATCTCCCCATCCCCATGGATACACTCAAGGATCACATGCTCTCGCTCCTCTGTCCACATCTAGTGCATAGAGGTGAGTCCGTCATACCGTAACGGTACAGGTATTCCTCGTTGATGATGTGTCCGGTTTTGGATCGGGAGGTGAAAGTTTGGGTCTGCCTATTGTGGTTCCTATATATCTCCAAATCATTTGGCCATTTCAGCAGGTTGAACAGTCCTCTGCCGGTTGTATCATTCTTCCACATGTCAATCCATTTCAGTCTGAGACAGCGGGTTTGGATGTTGATGAAGAGCAATTCTCGCTATTCTGTCGGCCTCCTCATTGCCTCGTATGTCACTGTGCCCAGGGATCCATTGGAAGTGAATGGTTTTATATTTTTGTATACTCTGGAGTTGACTTTGAATTGCCTGTGTATAGTGAAAGTAGGGAGACGGTTTATGCCTGCTTATTGTAAAGAGGGCTGCCCTGGCGTCTGTAAGGATGCAAATCTGTTCTTTGGTTAATTTGTCACAGTATTGGAGAGCAGCAAGGATGGCCAGAAGTTCAGTCTCCATGCTCGAGCTGCTGACCGCAGAGACGTAGAAACTATATTCCATCTCTGGGATGTAGTCACCAGATCCGGATTGGAGATTTTCCAGATTGTGAGAGTGAGACTCATCAGTATAGATTTGTAAAAAGTTTCGGTGTTCAGTGTAGATTGTTTCCAGTGTGGCCTGTCTTAAGTGCAATGCACTGTCTTGTTTGGTTAAACCCCCTGCTATGTCTGTGTATATTGCTGGAGTGATCCAGATCCATGGAGGCGTAGTGTTAACTGAGGGAACTGTCAGGGGGGAAGAGTTGCTATGGTCGAAACAAAGTTGTTAGATTCGGGCTCTGAAATACTGTTTGCTCGAGTTGATTGTGGGGATCAGCTGGCTAGATGGATTGCTGTCGTTTAAGAAGGTGTTTTGGAGATGTTTGAACCAAGCTCGTTCCTCGAGATACAGGGACAGTGGTTGAATGTTGAGTTCCATTTGCATGGCACTGATCGGTGTGGTTTTGGGGCATCTTAAGCGCTGTGTTCTGGGTTGTTTCTAGATGTCTCAGGTGTGTCTTAGCTGGGCCACCCCAGACCTCGAAGGCATATTTAATTTTGAATCGGATATATTGAAGGTAGAACTTTCTTAAGGTCAAGGTGTCTGCTCCCAATGACTTGTTGGCTACGATCTTAAGTAGATTGATCCTTGGTAAAATTTGGTCAGTGATTGAGGCGATGTGTGGCTTCCAAAGGAGCTTTTCGTCAAGAGTTATATCCAGAATTTTTGGATTAGGATTATAGATCAGTTTCCAGTTGCCCAGTGTATTTTGAGGGCAGAAATTTTTGAGTTTGTATCTTCTCGTAAAAACTGTGTACTCTGTTTTGGATCTTGAAATGGTAAGGTATCATCTTCTTGTCCACTTGTTTATGATATTCACTGCCCCCTGAATGTTTTCAAAGGCGGCCTCCGCATCACTACACCTTATAGGATTAGCTATGTGCTATAACTATTAGCAATAGTTTTAGTGCACTGTTGTTGAAGTTCTGTTCGATTTAGCCGAGATTAATCAAAAATGTGTTATAACAATATTTTGTTATAGTTAATTAACCAATTCAAGACACAATAACACTGTTCTCTTTTTGTTGAAGATTTTGTGGAAGAACACTACAATCAACAATTAACAAATTACAAACATGGTCCAATTATACAGGATTTAAGTTTTCCACTGGTAATACTCGATGCATTGCTTTTGCAGTATATAAACATAACTCCCACTTTATACCTAAATGGAACTCAACTTCACTCTGATAATACTGTCACATAAGACTCTCTTGGAACCCACATGTGCCAAATTTAAAATCACGCTGCAACAAGATCCTAGATATGTTACGTGTTTTAAGCGGTTTTCATAGGGGAGCCGATAGGAACTGCAAACTGCGTTTTTACTTATTCGATCATGAATTGACTAAGGGTCCATAGTCTATTCCTCAGCTAGGTTATCGGTTCTTAAAAATATAGATTCCGTTCTTGAATCTGGAGCTTTTCGTTCTAGTCCCATTAGTAGTCTGCTTGTTGAAACGGGTGAGCCATCGCTCACGCGACGCAGACAACAGCTACAATTGTTGTATAGGCTATGTGTACCTGCGCCTTATGGGATCAGAACCATCCGTATCCTCAATAATCTGCCTCTTATATACTACTTCTTATATATGAAAATACACCATGTTTTGTCACTCCATGGACGATTAGAAAATCATAAATTTCTCTCACTGTCTAGATATTTGAAACAAACTACACCTGTTGTTTTTACTGTCTGGACTTTATGTATCCATATGCAAACTTTACCCATTAAGTCATATAATTTACATTGATGGTTCTAAACTGGACAATTGAGAGGGATGCACATTTGTTCTGTCAGAAAACAGCTTTTTCTAATGGATTACTCTTCTGCATATACAGCGGAACTTTTTGCAATAATCAATGCACTCAATATTGTATTGGCACCGAAGCACCTTCTTATATGTTCAAATTTAAGAAGTGCTTTTGAGTCCAATCAAGATATGTACTCTCCTAACCCTTTTGTTAAAGTATTCTGTGCTCCACACACAGACTTTGGCTACGTGGCGTTGGGGTGGCATTCTGCTGGGTTCCGGGTAACGCTGGTATATAGGGAAATACTAAAGCAGACCCAGCTGCTAAGGAAGCCACTCACTTACAGCGTAGCATGAACATGGTAATGTAATCTGACTATGTCCTCTTTGAAACGAGCCTTGTTTAGACGGTGGGAAGAAGAGTGGGTAGCGGTACAAAATAATAAACTTTGCCAAATTAAGGATACCGTTAAGTCATGGACATCTTCAAACCGCCATAGCGTTGAGAGGAAGTGGTGGTTTCTCGTTTACGCATTGGCCATTCTGGGTTAACCCACGGATTTCTGATGCGTTGAGTTCGCTTTGTCCTTACTGCCTAAATCTCCTTTACATTAAACATTCCTTCTTTTAGAGTGTGAAAACTTAAAACATGTTCGTAAGAGGTTTTGCTTACTAAATTGCATTCGGAGGATGCTGGGTGATGACACCCACACCATTAATATTGTGTTATCATTTATTCATTACTAGTGGACCCGGCAATGCTTCGCTATTGCTTTATTTAATTTTAAGGGTAGTTATCAAATTTCATTCTTTTGACTTAAGTTATTGAATTGCAAATGGTGTTTATGTCAACAATTTATATAAACAATATTTTAAACAGCATATATGTAAGTAAATAGATATGTAACAACCGATGTTTGAATTGAATTATAATACAGTAAGCATTTTTCGTTGATTTTTGTTTGTGTTGTTTGGCAATCTAACCTAAAAAACTGTTTTGGTTTTTGAAGAATAATAACCCGATTATAAATTAGAGAAATTGGTTGCAAATAAAAGTGTTTTGGTTCATTGTAGGCCTAACCTAAAATTATGTTCAGTTTTTGATCCATAACAGTTGTTTTATTTATAATAATATGTAACAACCGATGTTTAACCCTCCGTCGGTCGCACTATATCTGACAGATACCAGCACATGTTTTTTTCCCGCTTCTTTGACGTTTCACCGCCAAATGCCCCCACCACTTCAGTGGTAGCTTCCCTCCACCCCCCCAACGAGTCAGTGTCGAATCCGGTTTAGTCGAGATAATACCTGCCTTGCTAGACGTTTTGAATCTCTTAGATACGGTGCGACTCTTCCCGTGAGTTTTTTGTTAGTATCTGACAGATACTGTGCGACTCTTCTTGTTTGTAATACGTTACATATTTAACTTTAAAATATGGCCAAAAGACGGTCCAATTTTAATTTAGAACGTGAAGACGATGTCCAAGGTTTGAATGAAATTTTGTTTTGTGATAGTGAAAGTGATTATGAAAATGTGAATGAGTTTGGTGATGAATCGGACACTGAGGGTGAAGACAATGTGGAAGATCGTGTTGAAAATTCTGACACTGAACAGAGTGATGAAGAGTATGTTTCCTCTGCTATTTTGGAAAATAGTAGGCTCCTTGAGCAATATTCATCGTCATCGTTCGAGGAAGTACTGCCCCAGGCATTGACTCAGCAACAACAGGTAAATCGCAATGAAAATATATTTATAACTGCCAATTTTGGTAAAGATAATGTCTTAAAATGGTATTTACGGCCTCGTAAAGAAAATCAAAAAACATTGCCACAAAATATAATACGGCGTCTTCCGGGTGTTATTGGTCCCGCAAAACAAAGCAAAACTCCTTTAGAATGCTGGAGCAACTTTTTTACTGATGACATGCTTGAGAAAATTGTAAAATTTACAAATCAGTACATAGAGAGTGTTCAAGAAAAATTTAGTCGTATAAGAGATGCAAAGTTTACTGACATCTGGGAAATAAAAGCTTGTATCGGGCTATTATATTTACTCGGGGTTAACCACTCGAACAGGCAGAGTTTAGAGGAAGTTTGGGCCACAGACGGAACTGGCATAGAAAAATGTAGGCTAACAATGAGTCTAAGGCGGTTTAAGTTTTTACTTCGATACCTTCGATTTGACGATTTGACAACAAGAGCTGTTCGCCGACAAACCGACAACCTAGCACCCATAAGAGAACTTTTCGAAGATTTTGTGAGTAACTGCAAAAAAAGTTATTCACTAGGCGAAAACGTAACAATAGACGAGAAGTTAGAAGCCTTCCGAGGTCGTTGCCGATTTAGGCAATATATACCATCAAAGCCTGCAAAATATGGCATTAAAATTTTCGCCTTATGCGATTCCAAAACATTTTATACTAGTACTTTAGAAATATATTGCGGAAAACAACCAGAGGGACCATCGAAAACTAGTAATAAGTCTGAAGATGTTGTAAAAAGAATGAGCGAACATATTTATGGAAGTGGCAGAAACATCACTGCCGACAACTGGTTTTCTGCAGTGGATTTAGTAGACTTTCTCAAGTCAAAAAAACTATCTTATGTAGGTACCTTGAAAAAAAATAGAAAAGGGATCCCCGCTGAGCTGAAGAACATCAAACATAGACCACTGAACTCTTCTTTCTTTGTTTTTTCTGACAATAGCTCTATGGTATCGTTTGTTCCGGCGCCGAAGAAGAATGTTCTTTTGATATCTTCACTTCATCACGATGACGAAGTAAGCGAAGAAAACAACAAGCCTGAAATAATTCTTCACTATAATAAGACTAAATCAGGTGTGGACTGTGTTGATAAGCTCTGCTCAACATACAATGTTGCACGCAATACACGACGCTGGCCCATGGTTGTGTTTTTTGCGATGTGTAACGTTGGAGGAATCAATGCCCTGGTTGTATCCTTCGGCAACGGGATGGAAAATACTAAAAGACGATGTTTTTTGAGGAAGCTAAGCGAAGAACTAATTGTGGAACATATTCAAAGAAGATCCGAGATCACAGTTAGAGGAGGGATGTCCTGTGCACTTCAAAAATCATTGAAGAGATTTAAGCCAAACCCAGAAGAAGACAGACCGGCAAATGCAGGACAGAATCAGCTAGAAAAACGAGTAAAATGTCGACCATGCAGTGAAGAAAAAAGAAGCCGTGTTACTAAATATATTTGCTACCAATGTAACAGAGCAATTTGTTTAGAGCATGCAGAAAAGGTATGCATAGAATGCGCCCCAAAACTGAAGATAAACCAGCTTGATGAAGAAGACGATTCAGATAACTAAATCTGTATTTGTAAATTTACAATAATTTAACTTTATAATAAATGATAGTTTGTATTGAAATTTGTTATTATTCAATTTATTCTAACTTTCAAAATACAAAATAACAGTACGATATTTGAAATTAATTTCTAAAAAAAGTGTTTGAAAAAAGCAAATTTTCTGAGATTACGATATAGAAAATTAAAAAGTTTAGATACAAAAATAAATTAATAACTTTGGAAAATTATTTAAAATTTTAAATTTTATGTCATTTTGCTATTATCAAAGAAACCTAAATAATTGACAAGTAAAACGTCTACGGTATCTGACAGATACCGTGCGACCTTTCATGTCCTTGGATTTTCATAATTTTATAACGGAAAATGTAGCAATCATTTGAGATTTTTTTTGTTCAGTCAGACCAATCCAAGTTTACATTACCAGATATTGTGTATTCAGTTAAGGAGTTAAACTTTCAATAATGATATATGACATTGTGTTAAATATAATTTTAAGTCATCGTAAACCACTTTAAAAGTAAAAGTTTCTTATAGATACGGTGCGACCGATCACGTAATATTTTAGGTGCGACCGACGGAGGGTTAAATTGAATTATAATATAGTAGGCCTAAGCATGTTTTATTGATTTTTGTTTGTGTTTGCTTTTAATTTGTCAATATAATCTAAAAAGCTATTGGTTTTGAAGAATAATAAACTGATTATAAATTTGCTAAAGTTGCTATGGTAATGAATGTAAACAAACATGTGTTACTAAGCATTTTATACGAACAGCTGTTTTTGAGCGCTATGGTCTTGAGTCCATACAAAAGAGGCTGTTTAGTTTTTTCCAAATTTGAAACTTTTTCGGGAAACTTTTCAAATTTTTCTTTATATAAAAACCTAGTTCGGACTATTACGAACATTTTAAAACAAAAAATTGCCAAATTGGTCCAGCAGTTCTCAATTGATGCGATTTCAAAGAAACAGCAATTCATTTTTATTATATAGATTTGAATGTGATTGGTAACTTTTAAAAATAATTTACCTTTTATCCCAACTACACATTTGACTTATGCATAAATAAATGTCATGTTTAGATTATTACCTTGTTATTTAGTTTTATTCATTGTTATGTAGCAGGGTCCTTTACAGTCCTGTAACAAGTTGTTATTGTTTTATTACTGTTGTTATTTTTGTTATTTTATCATTATTGTTCAGTTATTGGTTCAGTAAATTAAATGTTTAGGGATTAATTTTGTATCTATGTGAGATTGTAGCTATCTCAATTTACTTATTAAAATAAAGTTTCTTACCTTGTTACCGTTTACTTATTAAATTTATGAGCAGTAGGTAAACACTCTTCAACTTCCAGGAGATGATAACCGCTAAGGTATTTCACCTTTAAAAAACAACAACAAAGTAACGAGTAGTTGTAACAAAAGTTGTGTAGGCGACAGTTTTAAAACATTTTATACTGCTTATAAAAAGAAAATTCTTCTTGAAACCCCTAAAAGTGAGGAAGAGGGTTATTATCAATTCTGAAATAATAAATTAGGAAACAAATTATTTTATTGTAAATATTTGAACAAAAATTAGGAAACAGTTTAAAGTTTGCTTCACCTCTGAGTTATAATTCTGTAACACTCCACATGATACAATTCTGACAATAATTCCTGCACTGTTGCAGAACCAGGCCTCTTGTAGCTATAACATAAACTAGGTAGGGTAATACACTATTACACTTCAAGCTTATTTGAAGAATTAATAGACTTATTAGTTAACATTACAGATAATTATACAAGATTTATTGTATTTGATTTGCCTACTTAACCATATCAGATAATATAATATTCTACTGATTATATTAATGGGATGATTATGTAACAGACCGTAGTGGAATAAAGTGATATCTGAACACATTCTTTACCGCTGCGCGTCAATTTTATATATCATTGCAATGAAGTTTTACCTTTGTTTATTTGTATGTTGTATGTTTAAAAGTGTTTTAGCTGGTACGTCTGAAGAAAATGAATTTTCAGGTCCTGGGAAGACATTTATCAGAAATGCATTGTATACAGATCAAGCCCCAAAACCTGTGGGGCCGTACAGGTAACTGTTTCTAAGTGAAGTTATTTTTTCACATATTTAAAAAAAATAGGTTTTAGAGAGTGATTGTATTTCGATTTTTGAATGAAAAATTAATATCTTTATTTAGAAATAAATAACTGAAAAATGTTGTGTGAATAATATAGTATGGAGTTGGAAATAATATTCATCCTCTTTTCTTCCAATTTCTATTAAGGTCATTTAAGAGACAATTGTGTATGTGTGAAAAATTGTCTTAATTTATTATTTTAGGGAGGTAAGATACATTCGTCCAGTCTGCTACAGTCGGAACTTCCAACATGAACTACTACTCCGAACTACATGAACTTTATTTCTGCTACTCTTGGCTTCCCCGTTTTTTACTGCCTAACTGGCATGAAAAAACACATTAACGAAAAAAGTTTATTATGTTACACATACAGACAACAGCTGAGCCCTCGGCTCTTCCTGCTTATATGTAACACATAAATAAACTTTGTATAAAATTTCATTTTAGAAATATATTTTGTTGCTGAATATAATGGCAAAATATGTCTAAAACCTGGATTTCTTAATTATCAGCAATAACTCCATTAAGATCCCTTTCTAGGTGCTGGTAGATTTTGATGTTCTTAGGGACTGCCATTTACTTCCAAATTCCCATAATCTAAGGAACAAATTTATTTGTGCTTTGCGGTAAAAATTACAGTTATTAATTCAAATGGATATTAAAGATATTTTAGGCTATTTAGAAGATTTAAACAATTTTGAAGAATCTCATTATGGCCACCTCTTGCTGTAACCATTGGTCTTATCACATATTGTTTTATACAAAAGTTTGAGATAATATTTAAGAGGTTTACAGTAACTTTGAACAGATTTGAAACTGCGCATACTAAGGGAGTTTTGATGTTTTTTGTTCTTCCACAATTTTTTTCGCTCCCTGATCTAAACAAAATACAAAGATTGAAGAGCACTGTGGCGACAAAATTCACAATGATTGAATGAAACCCCGAACCACAAATATAAGGAACAGAAAACAATAACAAAACAATTTAATGAAAAGTTATGT
>JAGFPH010000498.1:350037-367456 GCA_018207615.1 Philaenus spumarius
ATGCAGGTCATTCATAAATAAAGAGAATAAGAGGGGACTTAACAGACCAATTTAACACTTGCTTGTGAACGAAGTATACTGCACACATTTAACCTATGCTGCCTAGCACAATAATTACAAGCTAGTCTGGTGCTATAACGTTTTTTAGGTGAAAAACCTGGGCGGTTATTATTGCCTGTTGTGATATATGTTGCACGTATGTCCATATTCTGGATATGATCACTCTTAAATTTAAAATATAGCAACACTTCAAGTACATATCATTTCATGTACATATTTTTACTTGTACTGTTACATATTTCAGTTTGCTTCAGTCCTGCTACTAGCCGAATTACCTTCTTTTTCAGTAAAAAAAGTCTATGTATATTCTAAACTGATGACTTTCTCCACAAGAGAATTCCATAGTTTAGATGAATATATAATAACCTTAAATTGTCTCAGCATTAAGTTTGTTTCTGTATTTGCTTTTCACTTATTAGATCAAACTTGAAAATCCTCTTTCTCATAAATATGTAGTCTTAAATACTCTTAGATATTTTACAGCAGTGCTTCATCTTTGTAATCTCTCCCAACACCTAGCCAAACATTCCTCAACAAAGAGTACCTAAAACACAAATATCTAATTCTCAATATACAGTAATATATAGGATAATATAATAATAATAATATTAAATATTACCTTTTATTGGTCCGTCATGTGACTTATTTTGGTCATTAAAATGTTACAACGCGTTTCGGGACCGTACCAATTGTCAAGTTGCACTTACACATTACACATGAAAAACACAGAAAACACGTTTAAAAAACATAAAAACACACAACAATTACAACACTTTTAAAACTTGCCGGACAATTGTAAAACGTGCACATCGTTGCGTGGACCATGGTACACTAACTAATAACAGAATGTAACTAGAGAATCGGTTTTTATAGCCTAGGGCTGTGTCATACATACTATTGCTTTTAAAGTTTAGCTGATCATTTAATAAGTTTGATGGATTGTTCTTAAACTCCTTATAAATTTCAAATTCCTCAAGAGCGTTCAAAAGTCTACCTTTTTTGCAAAAATGAAGTGGGGTAAAATTTTTTTTGAAATTCGTGTATGAGTGGTTAGAATCAATTAAGTGTTGGGCAAAGTTGGAGTTCAATTTACGTATGTTTTTATGCGGCAAGTGTTTTTTAAAACGTTCTTTAAATGCACTGTGCCAGTCAGTCCAACATAAAAACTGTCGCAATCATCACAGTTGATTCTTTAAACACCCGATTTCCTTTCAATAGGAAACACACGTTTGGGTCTTAATAATTTCTGAACATTATTATTGGTGTGAAAAGTAATGGTAATCTCATATTTTGCAAACATATTTTCACCAAATGCGGAACAATATTAGAATATTCCATGGATACGAATTTTTTATTTTTATTCTTAGCACATGTGATGGGTTTTGTTTATTTTTCATATGCTTATGCAATAGTTTAACAATCATTGAGTCATGGTATCCGTTCGCTTGGGCTATGTATTTACTGATTTCCAACTTGTCACTGAAGTCCTGTTTATCCATTGGTACGGTGACATTTTTTGTGAAGTTGGATGGTGTGATTTTGCGTAAATGGTGGTATCTGTAGTAGGTTTTCGGTAAATTTTGTATTTGAGTTTATCTGATTCCTTGGCTATGTTTAAGTCAAGAAAATTTATTCTACTATCTATTTCGGTCTCTATTGTGAACTGGATTTTTTTATTGATTTTGTTGAGATCACTCTCCCCTTTAGTTGGGTTAATCGAAGTTATACTGTATATACTTTACAGAAAAATTGTAACTGATCAAAGTATGTAGACAAATATGGTTTCCATTTAGGCAAACTCGATTCACAAAAAGTTTGTTTTCACCTCACAATAAAAAATATTAATACATAATATAAATCAGGTGTTCATCTAACCATATTATGTTTATTTGTAACTTTACAGTATTGCCACTATGGCTGTCAACAAAATGAGTCACATTACTTTTTTTACTGACATTGTTTATAATTTTGTATGTTTGATTTTGAATTCTTTTTTCAGTCAAGCCTTGCAGTTTGGAAGAACAGTTTATATCTCTGGAATGCTTGGTTTGGACAAAGATACAATGAAACTAGTTCCTGGAGGTGCTGAAGCAGAAACTCAGAAGGCTTTGGAAAACATGAGAGCTGTCTTGGATGAAGCGAATTGTTTATTTTCAAATGGTAAAATTAATTTTAGTTAAAAATAGTATTGAACAGTTTTGATTTGGAAAGTTATTAAGGGGGATATTAAAAACTTATAAACTTTCTGATAGCAAAAACTGCACTCTTACAAATGTACTCTTCCCCTCTTAATCATTGTAGTACTCTGTAGAGAAAAAGTTACATACCAAAATAAATAATTTGTTGGTTGTTTGTATCTCATTACAGTATATTTGTTCCAACGTATACTTGTTACATTAGAGGCATGTAACATGTGAAAGGACATCTGCTGTGGTACACTAAATAGTATGTGCGCCCATAGTGCAACTATCAAAATATCACTATAACACACTGTAGTTACTGGCGATAAGCTACTCCCCTGTCTTTATAAAGTAAAGAAAAACATGCCAAACAATGTATAATATTTTATTTCATAACTTCTGGTGAAGAGGCTTTTGTATAAATTCAAACTGAAAATATGGCCTATCTAGTGTAATTAAAATGAACAATTTTATAAAAGATAGCATTCCTATAATCGGTGTGAGGGACTATGCCTTCATAAGAAAGTAGCAATAGTTTTGGCACAACATGATAACGTATAAGTTCTCAAAACACATTTTGCATTGTTGTTTTATTGTTTTAAGGTAAATGTAAAATGAAATATCTTAAAATATTAATCAGTTTGAGGCCTCAGTTACAATACATTGGTGTCCCTCAAATATTGTTTCTGCGATTTTACAGAAACTGCCTGTCTAGTGTGGAAGATCTTGCTCTTCTTGTATACAGACATGGTAAACTGAAAAATCAGGTTAATTTTTTCTTAAAATCACAGAAAAGATTTATTTGATTGATAGGGTTTAGTTTTTCTTTACATATTATGTAACAAATTTATTAAAAAACCACAAACTATCCAATATAAGCAACAGCTTCACAACTTGGGATATCATCACTTGTATTAAAGCCGGCCTTACTTAAATCTAACATTGATTGCAAAAATGCTATTTTAGCCTTAAATCGTTTTAATATGAAAGATACAATATTCTCCAAAATCCCAGTGGTAGATAGTCCTAAATCAATATTGGGTATTTGAGAGAAAGTTATTGGTCTCAAAGTAGTTCTCAAGGTTATACTTAATAATATTGTAATTTAGAAATGTCTTACTGTTTCATTTCATTGCATTTGGTTATAACAATAATTTACCTTTAGTTATGTGACACATGTAAAAGCTTTGGTTTGTTTAGTTTTCTGTATTTATAGTTGTTGTTATTATTTACAGTGGTGAAAACTACTGTCTACTTACATGACATGAATGATTTTGCCGCTGTTAACAATAAATACAAAGAATGTAAGTATAATACAAGTTTTACCTTGAAAGAGTCCATTTAATTTTTTCCTTCTCCGTTCTTAGCGCAATAAACTATGTATATATTTTCCTTGGTCAAGGTTTTTATATAAATTAGCTAAAGTTAATATTAATTACTAGAGCAGACTTCTTTGCCAACCCTTTTGCTATCTTCTGAAACTTATTTTATCATTTATTTTTACAATTTTTACAAAAATATGGTAAATGAAAAAGAAGAAGAAATAATATTAGTGAAAAATATGTTAAATAATTTAAAACAAGAAATGAAAAATATGGATTCATGTAATTTAGCTCCCTTGTCAAGAGAACATTCCACTTTTTCAAGAAGAAATCTACCACTAACCTTTAAACTACTTAACAATTAAAAATTCATTTGCTGTGCTTGGAGAGGAGATTGAGGAATGTGGCAACCGAGAAGTCTCAATAGAAAAAGAAGTTTCAGGACTAAACTTTAAGTGTGCAGTTAGAACAAATAAATTAAGAACTAAGCAAACTAACATTGTCAGTGAAAAATCATCAGTAAGTAATGTAGTTCATAAAAATATTAACTCTCAGTTTAGTTCAAATCTGGGTAAAAAAGTTATTTGTGAGAAAAACATATCAAAAACTAGTTTTAAGAGGAAAAATAAAATAAATATTTTGGGGGATAGTCATGCCAGAGGTTTTGGTCAACTGCTGGGTGATAGATTGGGACGTAGTATGGCTGTTACAAGTTTGTTTAAACCCAATGCGCAAATGACAAGTGTTCTAAAAGATGTAAACGTAGATACTGAACATTTTACTAAAAGTGATTTTATAGTTATACTGGGAGGGACGAATGACATGTAATGGTACATCTGAGAAGGCTTTGGGATGTGTGACTCAAACTCTGGAGTGTACAAGCCATACGAATGTGATACTTTCAACTGTACCTTATCGATTTGATGATGTGACTCAAAACAATGCTACTTATAAACATAATTTAAAAATGCATTTACTTGCATCTGCTTTTAGTCATGTGAGACTGCTAAATTTAACTTCATTGCAGAGGGGGAGTTTCACGACTCATGGTCTTCATCTAAATAAGTATGGAAAAGCATCTGTTGGAGATGCCATAATGAATCATGTATTTAATAAGCAAAGAATTAATGAATCTTTGAGGTTTGATTTTTTAGAGTAAGACCAAATAAACTTAGGATACTAGATGGATTAAAAAGTAGTGTATCTCTAGATTTGAAAAATTCTAGTTATGAATTGTATACAAATGATCTTGTCAGTAATTTACCATGCAAAAAAAAATTTATAAATAACTTGACAGCTTTGGGAAATCATGTTTTTAGGAAATGTAAATGGTTGATGCATTATAATATACAGGGTTTAAGGTCTTATACAAAGTTAGAGGAATTTAAGCAATTGTTATGTGAATTCGAGGTAGAAATTATTTGTTTGAATGAACATTGGTTGAATGGGAATGAAATATATTTTATACAACAAATTTTAAATTATGAGTTAGCATCATTCTACTGTCGTAAGAAAGGTATACGAGGGACCTCTTGTATTTTGATTAGAAATAACCTACAATATGTAATACGAGAAGATTTGATAAATAATTTAAAGAAAGACTTTGTATTTGAAATTAGTTGCATAGAATTTTCTGATGAAAACAGGGTTTCTCATATTATAGTTTCTATATATCACAATACAGATGTAAGAAATGTAAATACATTTCTGCATAAGCTTGAAACATTGTTTGGTCTATTGCAAAAAGAATCGAAATCGCAAAAGATTTATATTGCCTCTGATTTTAATATTGATATACTGGATACATCTCGAAATAATGTTTTGAGAAATAATTTTTTGAATTTATTAGCAGTGTATGGATTAGAAATTAATTTTTACTTGCCAACTAGAGTGACCAATGAATCAAAAACCTGCATAGATAATATTATTTCTAATAAGCTGGTTTTTAATGGTTACCTCGTAAATGTTGAACTTGGTATATCTGATCACAGAGCTTTATTGATCTCAATCTTTGAAAACTCTAAGAATGTAGTACAAAATAAATCAGTAACAAAAAGATGTTTTACAAAATCAAGCACAGATTATTTTTCTCAAAGTATTAAAGAAAGAAATTGGCAGTATAGTCATGTAAAAACATCCCAACAAAATTTTGAAGCGTTTTTCTCCCAATTCAAAAGTATTTTTGAACAATGCTTTCCAAAAAAGTCTCTTCAATTTAAAACACCAAAAACTTCTAATTTTGTTAACAAAAGTTGGGTTACTCAAGGAATTCGTGTCTCTAGTGTGCATAAAAGAGTACTCCATAATTTAGCAAAAGCAACAAAAGACGGACAATTTTTGGAATATGTAAAAGTGTATAAAAAGATTTTTAAAAGGGTCTATAGTCTAGCTAAAAAATGCCTAACACTAGATTTATTCAGAATTCTGTAAATAAAAGTAAAGCAACATGGTACTTGATTAAATCTGAATTGGGGTTGAAAAGGGTTGTAAATGAAAATTTTAAGAAGTTAAAGTTTGGAGAAAAAGAAATTACCGATAGAAATGAAATTGCTTGTAAATTAAATGAAAAGTTTTTAAATGTCAGCTATGAATTGAATGCACTGTCTTGTTTGGAATCTGCAAGGAGTTTTTTAAATGATAGGCAAGGGTAAAAAAATATGTTTAGATTCAATCCAGTTACACCAAATAAAGTAAATAAAATAATAGCTAATCTAAAAAATAAGAAATCGGTTGAGTGGGATGAGATCCCTGTGCATTTATTAAAGGAGACTGCAGATTACATTTCAGTTGATTTAAGTCTTGTAATAAATCAGTGTTTTCTTGAAGGGACTTTCCCAAGTCAGCTAAAATATGCAAATGTAATACCACTGTACAAAAAAGGTAATAAAGATGATCCAGACAATTATAGACCTGTGTCAAGTTTATCAATCTGTGTGTTTGCCAAGTTTATCAAAAATGTTTGAAAAGATTGCTTATGAGCAGTTGAGTAGTTACCTAAATGGTAGGTGGATTATTTGTAAAAATCAATATGGATTTCGATCAGGGCATAGCACTGTTGATGCAGCTGCGGAGCTGATCAAGCATGTGACGGAGGCTTTGGATGGGTCACGGATTACTGCTGGTGTGTTCTGTGACCTATCGAAGGCCTTTGATTGTGTTAATCACCAGATCTTGCTTGAAAAGCTCCATTTTTATGGAGTTACTGGAGTTGCTCTAGACTGGTTTAAATCGTACTTGACAGATAGGCAACAAAGAATTATATTAAACAAAAGGGATAAGAAATTCATATCAGACTGGAGTGAGATTAAAAATGGAGTACCCCAAGGGTCAATGTTGGGTCCCTTGCTGTTCATTATTTATATAAATGATTTGCAACTAAATATTAATCATGCAAAGGTTTTACTGTACACAGATGACACCTCCATAATTCTGAAATGTAACAACAATCTCGATCTAAAACTATCAATCAGAAACTTGTTATTAGAACTACAAAATGGGTTTGATGTAAATGGACTTAAATTAAATTGCTCAAAAACTGAAATAATACAATTTCAAACACAAAAAAATAGAAAACCATTTGATAAAGACATATTGTTTGATGGCAGTCTTGTGGGTGTTAGCAATAATGTAGAGTTTTTGGGTATAAATATTGACCACAATTTAACATGGAGACTACACATTGAAAAATTGAGCAAGAAATTAAGTTCGATTTGTTTTCAAATGTTCATTTTGAGAGATTCTGTAGACTTAAAAATTATGTTAATTGTCTACCATGCTTGTTTTTCCTCTTTGATGCAGTATGGCATTGAATTATGGGGAAATTCGTCAAAGGCATTGACTATTTTTAGGATTAAAAAAAAATATATATTCGAACTATGATGTTTTCAAATATAAATAAATCGTATAAATCAGTATTTAAAAAATTAAAAATTTTGACACTACCATACATGTATATTTTTAAATGTCTTATTTTTGTGCATACACAGATAAATACTTTTTATGATGGCCAAACTGTTCATTGTTACAACACAAGGTTTAGAGAACAGCTCCAGTATCCCATTCATATGCTGAAGTTGTATGAAAACACTCCTTTTTATATGGGTTTAATACTTTGCAATAAATTACCAAATTGGGTAAAGAGGCTTACATATAAAAAATTTAAGGATACTGTAAAAAAAAAATGTTAGTTGGAAAAGAATATTACAACGTAAATGAATTTTTTAATGACCAATCATTGGAGTAGAGTGATATTTTGTAAAATTTGTTACTTTACTTGTTTTCAAGCTGGAGTTTTGTTTAGTTTAAGGATAATTGACAAGCAACCTGTTCATTGACAAATTTTATTTGTACTTTATGTGAATGTTATGTTGCAATGATAAATAAATAAATAAATCAAAAGTTAAGAGAGTAAATAAATTAAATTTCTAAATAAAATTATAAAGTTAACTACGGTATATATTACAGTAAAGACCACAAAGGAATACCGTTGAGGGACGGGCTTGTGCACACCGAGACCTTGAATGCTCCAATCGCCTTAGTGCGACGTTGTCACGTTCTTCCCTTGCTTCTTACTGAACGCGGCTGACTCAACGAATTTATAATTCTTTAAACTGTGCGCTCAAGCCTCGAGCGGTAAATACCAGGAGTGCTCAAGACTAGTAGATAAGGCAACACTGCGCTCCCATCCTATTGGCCGCCACGCAATGGTATTCTTTAGTGGTCTTTAATATAATAGTTGTAATCAAGGTTAAAAAGAACCGGAATTATTTAGGAATGCTTTCTAACACAAACTTAGCCTAAAATTAGAAATATGGGTTGATTCAAAGTGTAAAATCAGCTGTTAGTGGAAATGTCACTAAAAAAAAAGACCTAAAGCTAGCCATTCACGGTCCGATTTGTAATCCGATTCAATGTTGATGTAAGAGTGTGAATGGGTTTGGTGGACGACGAGTTGGATGATTGGACACATCAGAGTCCCAGACCAGCCTACAAAGTAATCAGATTTCCAACTTCCGACAGCGTCGGGGTGTGAGTGGGGTAGTTGTCCGATTGTATAATACAACAACAAATACACCACAATGCAAAATAAAGTAACAACCATTAAGATTTCTCATCTTGGAGGTGAACATTTGAGAAATATTTGAATAATGTAAATCAATGGGTAAATATTTATTTATTACTATTGGAGACCTCTGCATGCTCCGCACGTCAATCCTGTTGGAACCATACACATAATTATGTTATATTTTCTTTATAATAAAGGAGTAGGATTAATAATAACCTCAAGGCTAATATGGTAAATGTCCAAATCAAATAATTTTGTGTATTTTATAACAGCAGTTATAATAAAGGTTGAAAGAACCAGCAAGGCTAAGGTATACACTTTAATAAAAACCTAACCTAAAAGTTAGAAATATAAATAATTGCTTTAAAGTTTAAAATCATCTGTTAAAAGAAAGAAGACTGAATTTCAAACGCTAGTTGGATCGTAAGTTGAGCGTGAGTGGTAAAACGCATCCAACTTGCAGTCCATCTCAGTCGTCCTACAAATTGGACCATCAATGGCTAGCTCAACTTACATGGAAGTTTGAGTTGTTAGGGTAAACAGATGTTTAAATAAACAAATAACATTTAAAATGGACTAATGACATTTTTTTTTAAAGTACTTATTGGCCTCAAGTTTTTCTTAAATGTGTAAAGTTCAGTATTTTCCCTATCAATTTGAGCCCTTAAGGCACAACCTGTAAAATGATGTAGCATATTTCATAGGAATTAAATACACAATTTTCATATTATTTATTTACTAGTTCAAATAACTCAATGGCGCCCTAATAGAAATGATGTGATTAATACTGTATGGCTATGATCTATAACAACCATTAAAGAAGTAACAATTATTTTGAAATTTATTTTTTGATGTTTACCAGTTTTCAGAGAACCTTTCCCTGCTAGAACAACATTACAAGTTTCAAAGTTACCACTGGTAAGATATATTTACATTTTATAAAAGTTACTTTAAATAGGTTTTGATTAGACTTGTGTAGTGCAAGCTGTTTGAATTAAATGGAGAAATATAAAACAAATCTTTCTGTCCGTTCTACAGGCATACATAGATTTCACAGTTCCCTTTTACTCCCATAAGCTAAACATTAAACAAATTTATTCGTACCTTGAGCTAAGGGTTGTAGTTATAAAAATGTTTGAGACAAAAAATGTTGCAGTATTGTTTAGAAGATTTACAACAATAATTTTGAATGGGCTCAATACTGTGTCTATTAATTAAGGGAGATAAAGAATTTTTGTTCTGTGATCTAATTTTAGTCACCCTTCATAGAAGGAGAAAGCATTATTTTAGATAATATTTAGAAAGTTTATAGTAACTTTGAATGGATTTGATACTGCATGTATTAAGAAAGTTATGCATTTTTTATTTTTAAACCCCTAATTTTCGAATCCCTGAGCTAATGGTTGGAGTTTTCAAAAACCCTTTAATCATGTTTTCTGGTGCAACTCATAGGCGGTATAATAAGTTTTAATGGATGAAATATTTTTCAAAATAAAGGAGTTATAGTGATTTTTTTTTAGAAAAATCATCCTTATTTTTACTGTGTTGTTTCGATTTCACCTATTAACAAACTCTTTATTTTTTTCCATCTCCATAAGTTTAAGTCTGGAAGTAATTTGTGCAAAATTATGATAATTATCGTGATCATAAGAAAGTGATATAGATATGGAGAAAGACGTGTAATTAATTATATACTTATAAACTTTTGAGTTGACTATGGTTTTGGAGTCGACAGACCATAAAACGAAAAACTAGGTAGGAATTTTCCAGAAGTTGCAACATACTAATGACAGTATAGGTAAATTCTTCAAAATCTACCTAAAAGATTTAAATACAGTACGTCTTTATCTACCTGGTTAAGTGTTTGATTGTAGCAAGCCGGATAATTAAACAAAGTCATAAATTAAAATAGCAAAGGTACCGTTCTCTCTAATGCCTAAGTATTGGCCTGTGTAAAAGACTTAGTACAAATGCCAATTAAAAGTTGTGATATAAATATTACTTTTTTATTTACTTTATCTATAAAACTTGTGGACATAAAACTTTTAATGAACTATTTGAAGCATAACATATTAGAAACAAAATCTTCTATAATTTTAGTTTAATATACAATGATTATTAAGTAACCCTGTCACAGCATAATGAAGACAGCCCAATTAAAAAAGATGTAATTGTAACACTTCGACTAGCCTTTCTTTCTTTTGCATGTTATTATTTGGTTAAGTCAGCTTTCAGCTGTGTACAATTGTGCTCATAATATTAAATAGAACTTCTCCATTTCAGCTCCCCATGTACAATACATAAAATTTTATTAATCATTTTCAATTAAATTTTTTTGCAGGGTGCAAAGGTTGTAATTGAAGCAATTGTAGGATATGGTAAGTGTAGTTTAAATAATTATTGCCTAATTTATGCTTAATGACTTTTTATGTAACTGACATATTTGGTAACTGACATGTCATCCTTTGCTAGTAGGATGAAGTAAAAGGAAAACTGTTGAATATAATAAAATAAATTAGATGATAGGAGGCATAATTTCATGAAAACATAGCTGACAATACCATACCCACTCACTAAAGTGTATAAAGTTGTCACTGTTTTACAATTTTCTTGAAATCTCTAAATGTAACGGTGAAATACTTTCCATGTTTAGAGAGGTTCTCTGATGCCATCACTAAAGGGGGTAAAATAAAGAAGCATTGATGATTTGACACAAAGACCGGCAGATTTTATACAATTATAAAGCATTCCATTACCATCATGGAAGCTTAATAATTAAAGATAGAAAGTCAAATTAATATTTCACGTGTTACTTACTTCTTACTTCTTGGCACATGCATCTAGCATCAAGTAATGCCAACCGCACGGTGTCTCTCGTACACTAAACAGGCCAATTTCCAGAAGGTGGAGTCAGTCAAAATTCGTCTGAGGGTGATATCTGGTTGAAGTCTTCTCTTTAACTCGTCTCTAGCCTCGGATTTGATGGAGCATTGAAGGAGGATGTGTTCCAAAGTTTCTTCCTCTTTTTTGCATTCCAGACACAAGGGTGACTCAGCAAGTTTGAAACGGAAGAGATATGACTGTGTGACAATATGTCCTATCCTGGCTCTTGAGGCAAAAGTTGATACAGATCTGTGCATATTTTTATAGATGTTAATGTCGTTTGGAGTTTCAAGAAGAGAACGAAGGTGACCTCCGGTTCGTTCAGCATTCCACTTTTCTATCCATCTATCTCTCAGAATTTTGTTGGTTTTGGCTATGCAGCTACTTAGAGATTGTTCTCTAGGTGGTATTGGATGTAAGTTGGAGGCCAACCTTGCAGCTCTGTCAGCCTCCTCATTCCCTTGTAGCCCACAATGTCCAGGTATCCACTGGAAGTAGATCTCCTTATCCGAGCACAAGTTCAGTAGATGGTAAATTTCTTTTGTTCTATAATAATAGTTTGAGGGTTTATATCTTTTTATGAGCTGTAGTGCGCTTTTAGAGTCACTAAGAATACAAATCTTTTTATTTTCTATCTCTGTGCAATGAACCACTGCTGCATTAATGGCTAGGAGCTCTGTGTCGGTGCTGGAACATGAATTTGCTGGAATGAGGAAGGATTCTTGTTTACAATCCAGGAGGTAGCTAGCTGCAGATTTTGATTCATTAGGATCTAGTGATCCATCTGTATAGATTTTATAGCATTCTTCATAACTCGACTGTATAACTTCAAGAGCTGCCGCTCTCTGTGCTAATACGTGATCCTGCTTTGATGTTAGTCCAGGTATGTTTAAGCTGACTCTTGGTGATTGGTAGCTCCATGGAGGGATGCAGTTGACAGTAGGATAAGGCATTGGTTTCATGTCTGACATGGCTGCTGCCAATAATTTTGTTCGATAGTTAAAAGATGATTTATGATTGGTGCATCGGAGATCCCGTTTATGGAAGGCATTTGATGTGTCTGCAGACTTCTGTAAAAACTTGTGCCAGATTATCTTTTGAATGTTGATCTCTAAGGGTTCGATGTTGAGTTCTATTACCATTGCTCTCACAAGGGTTGTTTTTGGACATCCCAGGCAGATCCTTAGGGCTGAGTTTTAAATTGTATTTAATTTATTTATATGTACTTTTGCTGCAGAGCTCCATATTTCCACCCCATACATCATTTTTGATCGGACAAAAGATACATAAAGTTGCCTCAGCATTAGGGTGTCTGCTCCCCACGTTCTACTAGCTACAGCCTTTAGCAGATTTAATCTCCTTGTGCAGTATGCTGATATTCGTTGAATGTGGTTCTTCCACAAAAGTTTAGAATCTAGAGTGAGTCCTAGCAGTGTGGGGTTTGGGTTGTAAGAGATTTGTTTCTGTTTGCAATAGAGTTCTGGGACAAAGTTCTTCAGTGAATATCTTCTTGTAAAGAGGGTGCATTCTGTTTTGGTTGAAGAGATTGACATGTTCCATTTTTCTGTCCATTTATTATTAATAATGTTTAAGGCAATTTGCACCTGCTGTGTGGCTTGTATTGGGTTCTTATCAGAGCTCCATATTGTTATGTCGTCGGCATAAATACAACCATTTACATCATGGGGCAAAGATGTTAGCATGTCGTGGAGTGCTGTGTTGAAAAGGGTTGCGCTTAAAACTGATCCTTGTGGATCTCCACAATAGACTGAGACTTCATCTGAGAAAGTGTTGTTGACTTTAGTTTTTATTGTTCGGAGTTTCAGGAAATCTTGTTTCAGGAAATATTTCACGTGTTAAGTGACAAAAAAAGGCCCTATTGGCAGCATGTACCAAATTGCTCTTGTTTCTTAAGATATCTTCAAACTTTCCTTACTTGAATGGTTCAAAAGCATCTCTGGAAGGTTTAAAGATGCACTTCTAGAAAGTATGTCAGTATTCTCCAGTATTTCCTCAAGCCGAGCAGGATAGAGAATAATTTTGAAGGAATTTATAAAGATGTCATCAATGCCATCAATCTCAGATCCTGCAGCATTTGTAGATATTGAGCTTGACACATCTCTGTAGAGTACAGGATCCGTAGGTTTAGGCTGTAGCCCGTACAATTCACTCAAAGAATCTCTGTCAGGGTTTAAAGATGGCCTTCTAAACCGCATGCCAATCTGTTCCAGTGTTTCTTCAAACCATGCAAGGTAGAGAATCATTTTGAAGGCAGTGATAAATATATTGACCAGGAATGATGTCATCAATCCCAGCTCTTGCAGTAATGGTAGATAATGGACCTTGACTCATCTTTTTAGAGTAAAGGATCCGTAGGTTTAGGCTATAGCCCGTACAATTTACTCAAAGAATCTCTGTCAGGGTTTAAAGATGGGCTTCTTAACAGTATATTGATGTATTCCAGTGTTTTTACAACCTATGCAAGATAGATAATTATTTTGAAGGCAGAGATAAAGTTATTGTCCAGTAACAATGTCTTCAATCCCAGCTCTTGTAGCAGTTGTAGACATATGGATCTTGACACATCTCTGTAGAGTAGGGGATCCATAGATGTAACCCATGATATTAACCAGTAACAATGTGATCAATCCTAGCTCTTGCATCATAGGTAGACATATATATCGACACTATATGCTTTATAACTGACTCCCTAACTTTGTCAGATTTAATGTTAGGTATACAGTATAGCTGTTTATCATAGGCTGACATAATTACATAGTGTGTTTTACACATTTCTTTAGTTAAAACTAATTCCGTTATAACTTTGATTAACACTCCATTGGTGGCGCTGGATCTGTGAGATCTAGGCTACAGTTTTTTTTCTCTCAGCACCTACCGGATGGCGGGAAACGTACGTCCCCCCTCCTATCCTCCTGCCTTGTGGAGTAATACACGCCAAAACTGCAGTAACCTTGGTTCTACACGCCTCCAGGCGCTAGTGACAGTTTGGATCTCATAGATACCACGCCACCAAAATTTTAATCTTGGTTCTACACGTATCCAGGCCCTAGTAAAAGTTTTGGTTCTGATAGATACCACGCCACCAAGTATTTTCAGTTTTACCGTTTTTGTTCATTTTGTTATCTTAACTTACTTTCTTTTCATGTATTATCTCAGTATAATTAGTTTGATGTCTATTCTGCATTTAAAGTGATTGTTTGGTTTTTTAGAATCAGTTTAGGTGATTGATTTTTGATTAAGGATCTGAGAGATCCGCGCCACCAAGTATGTCCCTAAAAGGGGCGCCACCATTGGAGTGTTAAGAGAAAGTTAACTTCCTGTGTAAAAACTAGGACCACAGAATTATTTTTTAAATATGACAAATAATTCACATCAACTTGTAGAGTTTCAAGAACGATTTCACAAACAGCAGCCAAGTAAAGCCGTGAGACAAGATCTGTCGTACGGGTTGTGTTTTGACTCAATGGGTGTGTAGGCCTTCCAAAAACTGTCAATAAGAATGAAAACGACGGTAGACTTCTTCATCAAGTCCTGCGATCTCCGAAAAGATGGCTTCACCTAACATCTTTGAAAATTAACATCAGTAATACATTTTTGGGAAGCATGTTTTAATACCTTGGGGACTCCTGGTACTTACCTGGTTTGTAAACATATGTAGTACTGAAATTAAACAGCTGTAGTTGATTTTAAAAAAACAACCGATTATTTTTGATTGCCAGGCCATGTTATTTGTTAATTGTTTTACACATTAATATAAATTTAAATATTTATTAACGAGAAGAATTATTTAATTTTATTTGTAATGATATATTTTATCTCAACCTATTTACTGGATTTCTTACACATTTTATGCAAAACAAATTTTGGTCCATTTAGGTTATACCTGGTACAAAAAGTATCCGGCAATCGTATGAAGTACCTTGTAGTATTATTTTCATGTTGTATCTAATAACTCCAAAACCTGTACCGGTCTATCTCTTAGGTTTTATCTAAATCCAACGGATCCATGCAGGATGATGAGTTAGACTTTTATTTCCATGCTTTATATTGCTTAAGGTCCACTGATCCATCTGTCTCGTCAGCTTTTGTCATCTTGGTAGGTCAAGCTCTACTTCCTACTCGACCATCTCTCAATGTGGGTTGGATGTGTTCTTACTTTGATATTTAAAATTCAAATTTTATAAACAAATACAGGATAGAAATATAATACTTTCGGTACACAAATTACAAGTTTGTGTAGCTTCGTTTAATAATCATGCTCAATTTTCTAATATACAATTCTGTTCTTTCTAATTCAACTTTATAATCAATGGATTATTTAATGATATAGTTTAATTCATGTACATCAATTGAAATATTTATTTACTTTATCAGTTCAAACAACTTATCATTTTGTAGTTAAACAGTAGCGTACAATTTATTGAAACTGGAAATTGTATTTAAGGAGATTCAACACCGCCAGTGCCACCTGTATTTGATGATCCTGATGCAGATTCTGGTAGGTTCATTTTTATGGTAGCTATAGTATCAATTTATTAAGGCAATGAAGTATTGAATAAATAAATACAAAGTAAATAAATAAGAAACTTGTTTAAAACTGCTTTAAAAATAGTTCTCGGAGCTTGTTCCTGTTTTATAATTTAATAACATTAGTTTTGTACATTATTAATTTAATACATTATATAAAAGTGAATGTTTCTTTGTCCTTTATAGATTCAAAACTATTCAACCGATTTCATTCAAAATCACACAGATTATCGATATTAATGCCAGGAGTGTTTAGGCATTACAATTACTACAGTTTACAATTACAAATGGGGTTTTAAACACTTACTTTTTCTATATGCTCAAAAACTACTCAACTAATTTCACTAACAATTTTACAATTTGCACATATCCAGGATGTTTAGAGAACATGTTCACTAAAATCAAATGGATTAAAATGGGATAGCTACCCATATAAAATTAATTACATTAACATTAAACACCCATATTATGTTTAATAAACGCTCTACCATCTGCTCTGATCATAAGAATCTTATTTTAGTCACAAGTCACTTCAAAATTAATTTTTAATTACACTCACTGAATCGTGTTTGTTAATTTATTTAATCTAAGTATATATTAATATACTAAAATCAAGCAATAGTGAAGCATTGCCATTAGGTAATATAAAATATTGAACAATATTCAGATGTACGAGGGCAGGAAACTTGACAATGCCTGGCCTCTACAGGATATAATGGTTAAAACAAATTTTAAGGCTAAACTCAAGGTTTTATTTTACATGACGAACTATAAAATATATAAATAGTTTGATGCCATGTATTGTATGATTTCTGAAAAACACTTCTAAAATACTATTACAAAATAATGAAAACCAGGAACTTTTTTTTGTTAACAAAAATATTGTAAATAAATAACAAATTGGTTCATTAAAATTGTAACTCTGTTCACATGGTAAGAAATACTCAGCCTTGCGTTAACTGTAAAGCAGGAAATGCCTTTATATCAAAGACCACGAAAGAATACCGTTGAAGGACGGGCTTGTGTACACCGAGACCTTGAACGCTCCAATCGCCTTAGTGCGACGTTGTCACGTTCTTCCTTCGCTTCTAACTGAATGCGGCTGATTCAAGGCATTTATAATTCTTTAAACTGTGCGCTCAAGCTTCGAGGGGTAAATACCAGGAGTGTTCGAGGCTAGTAGATATGGCAACGTTGCGCGCCCATCCTATTGGCCGCCACACAACGGTAGTCTTTAGTGGTCTTTGATATAGTGAATGCAAAGGTCATAATTCTTCTTGTAACCAAGAGGTGCCAGTCCATGATAACAGTTTTTTTTTCTGAAAACCATAATTATTAATATAGACAAAATATGATGGATA
>JAGFPH010000498.1:367466-377661 GCA_018207615.1 Philaenus spumarius
TAGCTTGTATTGCGGATTTTGATTTATCAATATTAGAATGGTTGTATAGAACCCTTGGTTCAACTTGCCTCCATGCATAAAAGTTTGATATGTGATTGATTATTGGAAAGTATGAATAGACACCAACCAGCTCTGGTATTGCCCCTGTCATCCATATAGTATACTTTCAACCACTTGCCCACTTGGTAGTTTTGAGACAACTAGTTGATGGAATATAGTTGTTCTTCATAATTTCCTCCAACAATAACAGTTTTGATTCTGAAGGCAGTCAAATTGGCTGAATGTTAGGGTATTTGGAACTGTGAAGATGTGTAATTTGTTTTCCAGACTAAGAGAGATGAAATGAGTTTTTAGGGTATTATGTTTAACTGCATGTTTCACTCAAGATGTCTGTAGCAGCTTTAGAAGGTCCCAGATCCATTCCAGTTGCTATCTGTTTTATTTTTTCTTAATGCACTTGTTAGAAGACGTGTAAAGTTGCATTACTGTAATGGAGTGGTCTTCATGGTGGCACTAGGCATAATCTAAATTTATGCGATTAATTATTTAAAAAGTATTTCACAGATCTTTTTCATTTAGAATGATTGATCAAATATTTTTTAATTTTAATTCCTTTAATATACGTACTTATGCAAACAAGATTTATAAAATTAAATAAACATATCATGTAAATCTAGATATTTAAACTTTCTTAAATAAGTACAATTTGGAGTATGATTTTATAAGTATTTGTTGTAGTTCTTGAATGGGTCAAAGTTTGAGTATTTTCGAGTAACCAGTTACATATTTTGTTTTCTTGTTCAGCTGATACAGTTTCTATCGCACCGGGACTAGAAGTTCAGGAAGAAGCGAAGATTAATAAAGGAACAGAAAAATCTTTAGAAATTTGATTGAAAAAAAGTCTGCAAACTGGAAAACTTGATTGTTGAACCTTGTATAGTAAATAATTTAAAATAAAATTATTTGTGTTTTGTATAGTATTATTAATACGCTAATAATAATTTTTATCGCACGAAATAATGTTTATTATATATTTTCAATCTGTTTCACTATCCTAACCTCACATAAAAATATTAAAAGAATGGAGACAATATTGCTCTTGTCTAAAATTCATTTTGGGGTAGAATGCAAGAGATATCATTTACAAATAATTATCTATAATCATTCTAACCTTTTTGTGTTGAAGTTGTAGTTGATACTTCTATATTGACCACAAATACAAAATTTGAATAGTTCTAATATCTAATTGAAAATACTTGGTCAGAAAATAACAACCTGCATATAAAAATAGTGCTCATGGTACTAAAATTTCCTATTGTTTTAAATAGATATGTTCATAGTTATAGAGTCAATCTGTAATAATTTGAACAACTGCTATAATATGCAACATGTGCTTTAAGCAACTCTGAATGTCCCATTATCTTGGTTGCAACCAGTGTTTTACTGTGACTCTAAGCAGATTATTATAGCTTTAGGCCCTCACCGTCCAAAACTATATGTTGCAAGAAATAACTAATCCTTTTTTTAATTTCAGTAAATTAGTAGGTTTACTATAAACTTTTACTATTTCAGTAAATAGTTTAAGTTTTTTTTTACCTAATTCAACTATTATAAATTTTGGAAACTGAAGGGTAGGCTCAGAAAATGCCGACACCTCAAGAGATTTTTCTTTTCTTTTTCTACAGCTACTGGAAATAAACGGAATTGCATTATGATACCTTGTGATTTTCTATACTTAATTGACAATCATTCCTGGTGAAAGAAATTTTTTCACACAGTAGTCATTTAAAAATGTTTCTGTAAAATTGTGTATTGTCCATGATATCCTACCAGGGTAATTGCAACGTGCATATGGGGTAATATCGACAATGGAGGAAACAAACAAAGTTATGAGTTGTAACATTAAATATAATTATAGTTTAATTATTTAATGATTACAAAGTTATTACTCAATATATAGAGAAAATAAAATCTAAAAATATAAATTGATTTAAAAAGTTTGAATTTAAATGAAAATTATAGGCTTAATGTTATTTTATAAAATTAAGTTGAGGACTTTATCAAGTTAATAATTATAGAATGGTAAAAAACACTTAGATAAAGTATTTAATGATAATTTAGCCTAATTATAACTTAAATAAAAATCTTAACTATGTATTTAGCTACAAGTGTAGGTAATTTGACAAAAGTTACATTGATAATATTTATCTAGAGAACGTATCCACTGCAAATAAATGATATATAAATTATGTATATTTCTTAGTCTTAACTTTTTTTATCTTTTCTTTTTTTAATTTTGGATAATTTTAACCCTTTCCCCGGTATTCATAATTGGCACCAAGTGCTTCATACCAGACCTCTTATATGGCCAATTTGTGAACATCTAAATTAATTTATGAATATAGTTCCTATAAATTCTAACAGATTAGTTGTATCTCTTAGTTTTTAAATTGTATACAATTTCATTTTCCTGGTTTTTTTAGTTAATTATATATACATACAGAAATACCTTAGTAAAATTATGCAAAACAGCCACAGCCGGAGACCAGATATCTAATCATATCCCGTCAGCGAGCCAAACACCATTTGCTTTACTTCCACCCTCCTACTCTCAAACCACAGACATAATTAGATGTCTGCTCTCCCCTAACCGAGATTCGAACCCAGCATCTTCTGATCAGGAAGACACTACTATATCCACTAGGCATGATTAAAGAAAACTGACAAATTAACAATCCTTCAGTTACTTTACTATCGGTATAAATATTACGTGTAAAGTAAAAAATAGTTTATTAGCACCATCTAGGAGCGGTTAGAACAAGTTTGCTCGGTTCTTACTAAGTTAGTCTGTATAGTTTGTGTTCATGAGGGATTTACAGAAATAAGAAAAAATGGACCCTTCTTATTCTTCTGCAATAATAATGATAATGCTTTTAGTGTATGATAATAAATAAAGTTAACATAAAGAAGTTAAAATAAAGAAGAAGATAGTAGTTCTAAAATAAAAATAAAACATTATTGTGATAGCACTAGTAGTTTTCTAGAAAAGGTACTTTAAAGTCAAGCAATTTAATATTTGCTGAAGATTTAACATTTAACAAGATTCTGAAGTTAGTTTCAAAATATTCCAACATTTGGCGAAGTTATACGCATTTAAAATACTACTACTACTACTGGTTAGTAGTAGTGAAAAAAATAAATTACTACGGAATACGGAGAAAAGGGTTAATGATGTGTCAGCTGTTGCGTTATTTTACAATACAGTCAACTCCCGATTATCCGAGATAATTACCGGCAAGACACTCACGGATAATGTGAAATCCCGGTTAAAGCAGTTTGTTATAGTATAGGGCACAAATACAAAGTATTATGCAAGAATTATAAACATAATGGATATACTGTACTTTTAATCACTCCTAAAACGTAAAAAAATACAAACACTGCATTATTTAGATTGAAGTAGCAGTACAGCAATATATTATTTACAATGTTCAAACACGATTAAAATAGTCAGTCAGAGTTTTTTGTTTATTCGCGTTTGCTTTCTTTTTCAAAGTTGTGGATCTTATTTTTCGTAACACGAGCTTGTCACATAATAATGCATCACCTTGACCGTCTAAATAGTCAAGAAAGCCTTCGATGTAACTCAGAGCTGTGCCGTGTGTCACTTTTGGGTAGAGATGTTACATCAATAACACAACTGCTTCTTGCAAAACTGTAATTATTCTTGATAAAAAAAAAGTAGACAATTACTATAAACTTATTGTTTTTGCCTGATATCTATACTAAATGATATGACACTAATACAAGCAATTTTATAAACTCATTCAGACTAATTTACTTTTCTGGATGAAAATGTAATGTACGGGTGTAATCTATTATGGTAATATATTATAGTAGCCTGCTAAGAAAAAATGTAATAACTTTAACTAAAACTTGTAGTTGTTTCCTTTACTGCATGTACGGTATTATGTTCATAATGGATTTTGTACAGTAGGATTTTTCACTAAATTGTGTTTACCAAAACTTCAAAGGGCGATTTGGTGGTATTTTTAAAGTTTGCAGAGTAAATAAGTAAAACTACCTGGTAAGCTACTGGTTCAAGTTCAAATTTACATAACACAGTGCAAGTAATCAACTTTTGTTTATGTTTTTGAATTTTTACAATACAGTATTTGTTAGAAGCGGGCCCGGTCTGCCTTACCAGACGGTATGAAATACCCCTCAGTGGAGCGAAAAATTAAATGTTTATTATGCGTAAGAATGCTTTTAAGTGTGATATGCACATTGCAAGAGTACATTTTTTAAACATTTTTCAAAATTTTAAAATCGAAAAAAATCCTCTTTTTACTTTCTCCACCCTATACGTAGTATATGGAGAAAGTATTGTTTTCGTAAAAATGTTCGAATTTGAATTTTCAGTTGAATTATCTGTTTTGGTGCTCCCAGAACCCCAAAAAATTGTTTAGTGCAATTATCTGTGTTGGTGCTCCCTAAACCCAAAAATATTTTTAGTGGAATTTTTTGTTTTGGTGCTCCCTGAACCCAAAAAAGTGTTTTTAACGTGGTGTCTGTCTGTCAGTATGTATACATGACCAGAGAGGACACTATTGGTCCGATTTTCATGAAATTTGGTATGTAGGTACTAAACCCTATATCTCCAGGCGTTTTTTTCATTTTTTGGAATTTTAAATTTTTAAGGGTAATTTACCCCTAAAAACCCATAAAAACGACAAAAATGCAAATTTCTCAAAAACGGCTCTAACGATTTTGATCAAATTTTCAGTATTTATAGTGCTTAAGATGCCAAACAAAATGACACCACCCGCTTTTATCAAAACTTCGGCGTTTTATAATTATGGGGAAATGTTAAAAAATAAACAAGTTTATGTTGTCAATCTAGCATCGCGGCGACGGCCGCACGGGGTAGCACAACGGTAGCGAGCACGGCCAGTTATTCAAAGGTCGCGCGATCGAATCCCGCCTGGGACAATAATTTTTTTATACGATTGACGTAGGTAGAATATTATTTTTTTGTTTTGTTCTAAAATTTAGTAAATAAAATGATTAAAAACAATATTATTTTGACTACAGTAAGTTGGGAGAAAGTTTGTGTCAGTTAACTGATACCGTTTATTTTTAGCTGGTTTGATTAATATAGGTTTTATCTTGATGCACTTTATTTTAAAAAATTGACCAATTCATGGGTGACCACAAATTTATTTATTACCCACGCTAAAACAAGGAAGACCTAGTGAGTATTGTTCCACCAAAAGTAAAGAGAGTTGGAAAATTTGGATAAAGGTATGTTACCTATCTTGAAGATCATTTAGGCTACCTAATATCTGAAAGTCTCTGCTACACCAAAATGAACATGCCAAGATGCAGTCAATTGGTAATTATATGCCCCAGTAGGCTATCTGAAAATATATATTTCTGGACTGATAGATAACTGTGCATGTGCGATATATGAAACAAAATTAATTTTTTTATTTTACCGCATCATTTTTTATGTTTTTACAAGAATCTTGATAAAAGGAATGGTTTTGATTTTGGTAAATGTACATTTCGATTCTTTTGACTGCCAAGCATACCTACAAGCCTGTGCAGACAATTTTTTTTATCAAGAATGTGCACTTAAAACTGTTCCCGTGAGGTGTGTCTTATAAGCTAAGACACATCGCCTAATTATTTAAGTAGCCGAATTTTAGTTTAAGTCCTTCATTTGAAGTTGCCAATTCATCTACAACCTCGTTTTTGTCAAGGTTGACAAATACATCTCTTTCAATTGTCATTAACAGCGCTTGGGTTAAAGAAGATCTCAAATGATTTTTAACAATTTTAATTCTGAGAAAACTCTTACTCTTTTTGTACATGTAAACTTTGTACATGGCAGTGTCATTAAAAACTTCATAGTTACATACAAATTTGGGAAAAAGACCCGATTAAGTTGTTGGTTCATAGACTGTTTAAAAGCACAAGCTAAAACAACTCTCTCCCTGAATACGACTATGAAATCTACTTAAATCTAAATCGTCACTATCTGCATCTGACATGTCTTCATACTGGCGTATATTTTTTTCAGTTCCTTTCTTTACAACTGTAAATAAGTAGGTATTAAGTTGCAAGTTGTTCAGTTCCTTGACCAGTTCTGATACTGCATTTTGTAATGGAGCAGATTTTTTGGTACCGTAAACTTGATTTGGCATTAGTCATCTTCATTTTCATGGCGAAAGGGTTCAAGTCAGATTTTGATGAAGGTTGATTTTGGTCCAACAGCTGTTATTGATCGAGAACATGTTTTTGCAATTGTGACTTTTCTTCTCCTTCTTCTTTTCTGCATTACTTTTGTAAGTTTGTTTTATTGTGGAATCAATGTATTGAAGTTGAGTGTTAAAGTGGAGATAAACTTCAACCAATTAAGACAATAAACATCGCTGCCAGCGGTCTCAATCAGTGTTGCAACTTAAACAATAAAATTAGACTAAACTGAAATTAACCTACTCGTGTTTCACTATTGGGTGGGGGTCCGTAACCGTTTTTCTTGCACAGGGGCCCCTGGCCCAAACCAGGCCTGGTAAGAAGAGAAAATCTGCTTTAAGTTCCCAATTCATAAAAAAATTTATTTTTGGTTCATTTTAAAATACTGCAAAATGTTTACTATTGTAATATACTTTTTTTGTATGTTGTATTACAAAATATTAAAAAAAAAAAATCAGATTATTTTGTGATAAACTAACGTAGAAGTGATAACTAAATAAAATTGAACATTACGATTACTTCCCTCTCATTATATGACTTTCAACTAAGTAAAATATAATTATGTCCTAATTCTTTTAGTTTACAAAAAGCGTGACGCGAGATCTCGCGAGAAATCTGGCGTGATGCGAGATCTCGCGGGAAATCTGGCGTGATGCAAGATCTCGCGAGAAATCTGGCATGACGCGAGATCTCGCGGGAAATCTGGCGTGATGCAAGATCTCGCGAGAAATCTGGCGTGACGCGAGATTTCTTCAAAAACATAGCCAAGTCGAAAGTGCCCAACGGGCCAATAGAAGTTATCACTTCAACAAGAATAATCTTTGTTCATTGAGTGTGTGAAACAATTACAATATCGTTTCTTGGACGGGCACATTGAGTAAAATTTGAAGACGTTTGGTTACCTTTTTCAATAAATCTTGTCTTTGTGAAAGGTTGGCCTGATTAGGTGAAAACACTTTTCCCTGCTACAATCACATCTCTTAGTGAATATTGTACTCAGAGAGCAAATCACTACTCTAGTATTACAATGGTAACTTCAGATACACTAGTCTTAATTATATGAACTGCAAATCCACAAGTTCTGCAGGCGGAATTTCAGTAAACCTAACCTTGGTTAACCCTTGACAATTTTAATACTCATGCTTAGAAGAAGTAAAAGGTGTCGTTTTGAAAAATAATATAACACCCACCAAAGGTAATGTGTTACATATCTCTGGTTGCAAAGTAGTGAATTTTTCATGTAATATATGTGGCTAGTTTAGGTTAGGTGAAATGATAATTAGGGTATAGCGACTAATACGAAAATATTAAGTTAAGGAACCAATTTGGAAAAGTTATAGAAGTACTCATCATCTTTCTAGATTATTGTTGGTACTCAAATTAATTAACATAAAAAATGACATACCATGTGGTACATTTATAACTAGAACACGTTATGAAGAGTCTCAAATTGGAAAAAAATATTGAACCTTAAAGCTTTGCCGCTAAAAAACCTTTAGGCTTCCTTCTCTAAACCACAAAAGAATTGACATTTTTCTACCCTGAGCATCAGCAATTCCAATGCGACAACCCATAAACTGTTTGCAAAGGTTTTGAATTACAGAAATATACAAAAAATATCGAAACCGCTATGGTTTAACAAGGTAAGATTAACCTAAATTAAAGTAGGATTAGTTGACGTACCGTACCTACTGTATTAAGTTTGACAAAAAATATATTATATTTTTATAGGCTAGGCCTACTAACGAGAAAACATTTATTTACAAATGATAATTTAGGTTTAGGTTTGAACAAAAACAAAGGTTTTTTCAACATTGAAATGGTCCCATAAAATACATCATACTTTTCTAACTCTATGTTCTATTTCATAAACACTATCAGTTTAAAATCATATTAGAAAAGAATACCAAGGTTTTTCAATTATTGTCCCGCCACCAGAGGTAATAATGCTTAGCGCTACCTATATATAACTATTAGTTTATTTAAACATATAGTCTATATGCCAGAATATGCCTAGGCATTTAAACTCAAAAGCTATAAAATAGTTTTATTAGCTAAAGATAACAAAAAATGAATAATACAGTCCCGAGATGTTATTTTTCACGATAGTATGGAATTAAATAAGAATCATTCTTGATAGTATAAATCTAAAACTTGGTCAGTTGGTTAATGAAAGCTAAATAAAGTATCTTGGATGTAGATTATAAATTTGTAATTTTAAGCAATTTTGTGGGATTTTCAAAAACTACTTGATCATTGTAATTACATTGCATAAAAATGTTTAAATAATTCGATCACGCAGCTGAATCCTTGACGCAAGGTCTATAGAAAGGAAAGGTTACCTCATAGTCATGTAAACAAACTCAAACCCCTCAACCCGTTCCCTGTCCAGTGACGTCATCTATAGTATAAAAACACCGCGCTACCATGAAAGATGTATGTTTCGTCGTACAAATCACCTCATTTTTTTAAAAATAGATGTATTAAACTATTTTTGGGGTTGCAGTTTTTTTAAATGATACTTAAGTTACACATTTCAACATTTGTAATTGTAAGAATATATCTTAACCTTTTTAAAAACATTATGTTTATGTCATTAATTTGCAATTTACAATAATAACAAAAGTAGAATCATACAAATTTTAATTTATATTTTTACTGACTAAAATTTAAAATAAAAAGCTATCTTGGTAATACATTTTAAATCATATAACTAAAAAGCAGTCATTAAAATTGTATTTAATATTTTTTACAGAATAAAAAAGAAAAAAATGCAATCACGATAATACATTTTAATCTATATATATAAAAGCCAAAACCCACTGACTCACTCATCACGATTTCTCAAAAACTACCGAACGGATTGGAATGAAATTTGGTATGTAGCTTCCTCTAGGGCCATAGGTGCTCACTAAGAAAGGGTTTGAAAAAATTCGAAATTTTAGGGGGGTTTGGGAGGATCAAAGTTATTAAAAAACGATTTCTTCAAAACTACCGAATGGATTGGAATGAAATTTGGTATGTAGCTTCCTCTAGGGCCATAGGTGCTAAGAGGAATAATATTTACTATATTTGTCGGCTCGTTTGCATTTCTGTATCCATTGCTTCTGATAAGTAGTATTCATTGGAAAGCTAAATATAAGTATGACACAAAAATTAAACACTATAAAGGCTAAATTGAATACACCATTCTAAATACTTATACTTGTCTTTTTGTAAATAAATACTTATAACTAAGTGAATGAACCACAAGTATTTGTTTTCTTGTATTTTAAATAAGTATTCTTTTTACTTACTATTAACATTTATTTTAAACTACAAAAATAAACTTATCCTCGTAATTACTTCTTTTTGTGTCGGTAAAGAACGTAATTACTTATACTTGTAAGTAATTTTGTAAGAACTTGTAAGAAATATTTTTTGAATTGCTAAAATAAAATAAAATGAAATAAAATTCTATTGAACAAATCCCGATTACTAGGAATTGGTTACACACCAATTTGTATACATGTTTTGTTTTGGTAGCATAATTATTTTGATTGTTTTTGTAAACATTATTAATTTGTGAATAACCTAAAATAATTTGTAAATAACAAGCAAAAGATAAATATATCAGAATTAATAAAATAGCATTCTAAAATGTATCTCTGTATGATAGCCTACATATAAATTGTATGGAGTTTATTTAATTGGGTGGCAGTATTTTAATTGAATATGTAGGCCTATATTTAACATTCCTTGCATCAACTGTAAATAAAATATATTAGTATATTTGTTTGTTTTTTTTAACACGCTTTGTGTGGGAAGTTTATGGAGTTTAATAAGCTTCAAGTCACCAGGTGGGCATACTGAACAAAAATTTATTTTCTACAATTTTAATGCAAAAAATAGCCACAGAAACTACTTTTAAATCAAAATATTAAGACAAAAGAAA
>JAGFPH010000498.1:382661-408438 GCA_018207615.1 Philaenus spumarius
TACTCAGTTATGACACCCGAACTCTTCCCGGATGCTTCAGTTGGCAGCTGTACTGCAATCGTTCTATTAACCAGTCTTTTCCACCGAGCGCGACCCTTCACGTTAGAATATTTGTGTTTGTGTTGTTAAGAACAATATACTGTGTTACTGCCAAGATAAATAGAAATGAATAAGTGCGTGGATTTACTATTCAACCCTAGGCTGATATTTTTGCAGACAACGACGTTGTTTTACATTTTACTGTTAAATGTTGAATAGGCTTAGGCCTATAGGTAAACATACTGTGACTAAATACAATAGGTTTAGAACCTGTAGGCTATTTTTTTTTAATTATTCTTGCATTTCTGTAACAAGTTACAATAAAGGCCATAGGTTAGCCTCTAGGGTCGAATAGTAAATTTGCGCCTGAATAAGAACGTCTTTTAAATCTTAAGGGTTAGGGCCTATAAACTGAATATGAATAGGCCTACAATCTTTTATTATTAATATATTTTCATTTATATACAAATTTAAAGAAGAGATATCCATTCGTACATCTTCGTATATTTTATAACCATATTTTTATCTATCGCTTATAAAACAACACAAAATGTAAACAATATTAATTGAAATAGGCCTACTTTGTAAAACTTGACTTGTGGTCATTAAATATATATGTTAAATAACATTTTACTTAATAAACTACCTTTTTTAGGAATATTTTTTAATTATCTACTAAACCTGGTGGAATCACATAACTATTATTGACGCGATCCCAGTAGGGTTAGAAAAACAATAGACCTAAACTAAGTTACATTCTCTAGTTGCAATATGTTTCCACATACAGTTTGTAGCCTATATTGTAAACATATAGAATTTGGCTACATTTCCTGAAGAAGGGATGTCAGATTTGAATAAACTGATTTTGGCATAATTTAAAGACGTAACAATGCGAATTTACTATAGGGGCCTATGACCCTACGCCAACAGAAACACAAGAATAAAGAAAAAATAGCCTGAAGTTCTAACTTATAGAACTTATAGTTTAGTCACAGTATGTTTACCTAGAATGTAAAACAAGGTCGTAGTCTGAAAAAAAAAAACAGATGAGGGCCTTTTAGTAAATTTACGCCAATATAATAACATCTGATTACATTCTTGCTTTCAATATTATGCAATTGTATTACTATGCATAACGTCACAACTTTTTTCCAATTTTCTTTTTTAAGCTAGGCCTATATAGCCGAATATATAATACAATAAACATGTATGTATATTACACTTACAGGGCCATGCGGATCATGCCGACGCATGGGGCATCGCCAGGGAGGGGGCGCTAACGCGCCGACGCGCCGGCAAAAACTTCAGGACCAAGGCGCTTTTAAAATTTTCCGAAAATTTTTTTTGCAACGAAAAATGTTTACCTTAAGACGAGGCCGCCCTTTTCGGGTTTTAAAAGAAACGTTTTTCCCTATTTCTGTTTAGCGCTTTTTTAGGGACAGACAACCTACACCGCTATAGGGCACCATCCTTTCAGAGTCGGCACCCTTTAGTTTCAATGAAAAATTCGCCCCCCCCCCTTAAAATCGCGACCGTCCTTTTCGGGAATTAAAAGAAATGCCATATTTCTTTTTGGCGCCTCTTTACGGAGAAAAAATACCACATTCAAGAGTTTAGGGCGCCATCCTTTTGAAATCGGCGCTCTTTGATTTCAGTGCAAAATTCGCCCTCTTAAAGACGTGACCGCCCTTTTCGGGAATTAAAAGAAACGCGGATTTCTTTTGGCGCCTCTTTATGGACAGACAAGATCAAGTACAGGTACAACAGTATTGTATAGGGCGCAATCCTTTCGAAATCAGCGCCCTTTGATTCCAGTGAAAAATTCGCCCCCGTAAAGACGATACCGCCGTACATTTTATACTAACTTCTTTCTTGTATGTGTGTGTGATTTTAATGTAAAAACTTAACATTGACCTCAATCTTACAATGTTACCGAATTGCCGATGTTACCTTATCTTATTGACAATTATACCTAACCCTTTAACTTGAACACGTTGTCATGATGATACCAAATGACTTGTGATATTGTAATGTTAATCTTACAATGTTACCTTTTGTAAATAAATATTGTAATATGATTAATTTGGTGTTTCAGTATTCAACTTAACTTTCCATTTTATCATATATTTATTTAAGGTCAAAAAGACCGATGCTATATATATATATATATATAATACACTGTATATATATATATATATATATATATATTTATATATAGAAAATATTTTATATTTACTTTTATTTTTAAAATTGTTGCTCGATGTTATATTTTAATTTAATTTTATATAATTAAATAATTTTAATTGGTATACATTTGATAATGTACCCATTTTTTATTGCAATAAGGAGATATAAATATATATACATATATAGCGGGGGTTGTTGTGTATAGAAGGGGGGGGGGGCGCCAAAAATGACTCTCGCATGTTCAGGAAAAACCCCTTGCACCAGCCCTGTACACTTACTTATGACTACGTGCGTCCAGCCTTAGCGCCGATTGCACGATGTCTTCTATACAGATGGGCAGCATGTTGCTCAAGTTTTGTGGACGTGAGTGTGGATGACAAAAGAACCCACGTGGCGTTGTCACCCTGAAGTTGTCTCAGCATTTCCTCTCTGATCTCCTCATCCCCTTGGGTACACTCAAGGACCACATGCTCCAGGCTCTTGCTCCTTTATCCACATCTAGTGCATAGAGGTGAGTCCGTCATACCGCAACGGTACAGGTATTCCTAGTTGATGATGTGTCCGGTTCTGGATCGGGAGATGAAAATTTGGGTCTGCCTATTGTGGTTTTTATATAGCTCCAACATTTGGCCATTTCAGCAGGTTGAACAGTCCTCTGCCGGTTGTATAGAACGGGTGCATGCAGTGGCTTTGGATGTTAATGAAGAGCAATTCTCGCTATTCTGTCGGAATCCTCATTGCCTCGTATGTCACTGTGCCCAGGGATCCTTTGGAAGTTAATGGTTTTATATTTTTGTATATTCTGGAGTAGCGGCTCTCCGTACATGCCTTGGTTGCCTGAGCACCACTCCCACTCCCGCTATGGAAGTGGAACTGGGTGTTGAACCCATTGAAATATATATCAGATGGCAAATGTGGACCAAATACTTAAGAATACAGTCATCAACGCCCAATCACCCTTTACGCCGCGTGATAAATGCAAGCAGTAACATCAGAAACTCATTCACATGTCAAATTAGGTCCATGGCCTCCATGTTAACGTGTGGCGTTCCTGAAACCATCCCAGTGACATACGACGACAGACCAGGCATATGGGATGGAGTGGAAATTGTAATGGAACTACCAAACCGGCTAACGAAAAACAACCACCCGGCAGTCTTGAAAAGTGAAGCATTGTCCAAGATAAATGAGCTTTATGATCGCCATATCAAGATATTCACTGATGGCTCAGTGGGCATTGAAGGAAAAGTTGCGGGTGCCGGTTAATTCAATGAAACAACTGGTGATAGGTACTACGTGCCAGCAAACTCATTGTCCAGTATGGACGCAGAATTACTAGCTATAAATGCAGCCCTTACAAGTTGTTTATCATTGAAAATATCGCAGGTGTGTGTCTTTTAACGGACTCCAGAAGTGCTCTGCAGGCTATCTTGAACCCCGAACCTACGGCATATGCTTTTCGTATCTTGGAAATTAGACGCCTGCTTCGTGAACTACAGAGCCATAGATGTGAAATTACTTTGCAGTGGGTACCATCGCATTGTGACGTATACGGAAATGAGGTTGCAGAAGCAGCTTCTAAATGCAGCCTACAGATGAGAAGAAGGTTTCATTGCTTCACTGTAGGAACCAAAGCAACAAATATTTTTATAAAGCCTGGTCGGACAAATGGAATCAGTCAACCGTTGGGAGACACCTGCACAAAATTCAACCCCTACCAACTGACGGGAACTTATATAAAGGGGTGCAAAGACAACTAGCATCTTTCGCAGCAAGAGCTAGAATCGGTCACATAGTGACGCAGAAATACCTATTCCGCTTCAACCTTACCGATTCGTCGCACTGTGCATTATGCGAAGACGGTGAAGAGGATCTGGAGCACATTCTTCTGCGTTGCAGCTATCCAATTTTTGTCACGTGATCTACTAAGAGCAGAAGTCAACGATTTTGAGGACATCCTTAAAAACAAAAAATATTGGCAGCTTGCTTGTGCTGCGTACATTGGACACCGTGCCATCGGCTATGATTGATGCTGGAAGCCCGTACTAAGAAGTAAGTAAGTATATTCTGGAGTTTGAATTGCCTGTGTATAGTGAAAGTAGGGAGACGGTTTATACCTGGTCATTATAAAGAGGGCTGCCCTGGAGTCTGTAAGGATGCAAATCTGTTCTTTGGGTAATTTGTCACAGTGTTGGAGAGCAGCAAGGATGGCCAGAAGTTCAGTCTCCATGCTCGAGCTGCTGACCGAAGAGATGTAGAAACTATATTCCATCTCTGGGATGTAGACACCTGATCCCGATTGGAGATTTTCCGGATTAGATTTGTAAAACGTAAAATATCTCTATAGTTGCCGTGAATTAACTAGTGTTACTAGTGCACATGAACATGACCATCAATTCAAACGGAAAGAAAAAACTTCACTTTCCCCTTTAAATATAATGAAACTATACAATTTACTGACTGCGGCAAATCAAATATTAACAATATAAAAGACCAATAAACAACAAATCCAAAAGTTAACTGGATGAATTAACATAGCAAACTTTCAGCCATTTTGCTGAGCCAATAAATTGGATAGATATAACAGCGTTACCAGATTTTTCGGAAAGTAAGAAGTGCTACCTACTTATATATGTTTACAAACTGAAAGTATACTGTGATTGGAGAGTCCAAGTTAATTTAGTTCAGGGTTTTTTTTAGTTGCAAGACGTAATGTTAAATTTGACAATGTTGTTTTATTGGTTGCTTTGTTGGATTGTTATTATTAGCCTATTTCTTTTTCGTCTTGCCACCTTGTCCCAAATATATTAATATATATATATATATATATAAAACCTAGCCTAAACTCTTCTTTTTGTGTCAAGTTTGTTACATGCTTGATGCCATTTTAACAAGTACAGTAGGTCTAGTGGTACCGGTATATTAAAAGTTCAACAGGTTTTTTCACAACTAATTGACAGATACATGAACTTTTTACACCTGTTAGACCCTTATGGCATATATGCATTTTATCAAAAGTTCCCACTTCTCTCCTATGAGTTTCCCCACTCTTTCCAAAGTTCAAAAATGCAAAGCTTCGACCAATCTCTTATAAGTTTAACAGTTGTGGCGAGTTGATTGTTTTAAAAAAAAGTATATTATTTCCAAATTTAGGCCAATGTATTTATGGTAAATAAGAATTTTAAGTGTGGGAACTTAAAGTTTTTTCAGTAAGACAAATTTACTTTTTCTTCTAAAGTTTCTGACGAATTTTTATAAGGACAGACAGCCCGTTCTTTTAAAAAACGATTTAAGGAACACTTGCCTAAGTGAATAATTTCCACAAGCTCTAATTTTGCTGAACACCTTATTGATATTGACCATATTCACACTAACACATGGAGATATTACACTTTTGCAAAAAAAAAAAAGTAGTTAGGCTATAATATGGATTCAGTGGAAGAATTTGAAATTTATAAAAGTGTAAAAATGATGGACCCTTACAATGTCCTTAATGACAAGCTTTCCTTTAAATTAAATTTAATTGCTTTAAGGGCAACCAACAAGGATGAGCTAACTTTGTAATGAACCGTTATGCAGATAAGAAAGGAGAGGGAAACTCAGTGGCTACAACGTTATCTCCACAGTCTAGATTTGTCCGGTACATGTATTGCATGTGATATTTTGGCCAAAATAAATAATATATTCGATTAACGATAAGTTACCTTGTATGGCTCTGCCACATGACTTCTTTCTTCGTTTTTCAGGTACAAAATTTATTTATATATAACATAATGTCCTACTGACTTCCTCAACTTTATATCTCGGATTGTTAAAAAAGGAGGGATAAAAAATGATGCACTTATAGCACAAGTTCAGCAGGCAAACTGAGTTACTAAAATTACTGATTTGTTTCGAGTGCTTTATTAAACCTTTCAAAAATGCTTATTCTCTATTTTCAAATATAGCTGTGATTTTGTGTGTAGTCTTAACTTCCAATCCAAGTAGTCTGAATCTAGTGTGTTTAGTGAAGGATGACCAATTAGTAGGCCTAATTATGTTTTAAGGACTGAATGATGTTTGTGTGCAATTATTTAGGCCTAAACATAATTGGGACCCACTAGGTCCCAACACACAATTTTATTTCTCTTACTAGCATGTCTTGGCCATATTTTATTCTTATCTCTTCTAAACAAATAAAAAAATAAGAAGCACTGGGCTACATACAACTACTCATCCGATGTTTTCTACACACATGTAAAGACCTACTTGTAGACAGATAATGTTACAGAACAATACAATATTACTTTAAATGAGCAATTCTTGTATCTATCTTTGTATCTTTGTATTTGTCGCGGATCTCGAAAACGATTCTAACGAATTCAAAGAAATTTTGTATTTAGGTGTAGTTTTGATTTTTAAGTACACCCATATAGTTGTATTTTGTGTAAAAACATAATTTTTTGAGAAAATCTAATTTAAAAGTTGAAAAATTTTAACATAGGGTCTTATGGGTTGCCATGTTGGTTACAAAATAACAAGGAAATAGTAAATAAAGCGATAAAAACAGCCGTTTATAAACAAGCCAATTTATACTGTTTATCAGCTGTTCATTGAATAGTTTTAAATTACTGTTAAAAAGCAAGCTTATTTATACTGTTTTAGCACGTTGGAATTAGAATAAATTGGGCCTGATTTAACAATTTATTTTGTCATAAAAAAGGTAAACTTGGCAAAGATGGATAAATTCGAATAGTCAATTTTGTAATATAGGCCTGGCTCATTTCGGAAACATAGTATTGAGGTTATGTTAATCCTGCAATAAGTTTTACTATATTTAGGCCTGGTTTCAAAACTTTAGTTGACAGAAGATAGTAGAACTAGGACTAAAATCGTAATGAAAGCCTCTCACGTTTCTAAAGCATGTAAGTTATTTGAGGTTATAATTAATCTTGCTATTACTGTTAATATATTTACTAAGCCTGGTTTCATAATTTTAGTTGACAGAAGATTAACGAGATTCTCTAGCGAATTTTCCAACTGCGAGCGAAGCGAAGCGTCCAGGGGTAGAGCCCCTAGTTTAATACAACTTGACATAAAAACTTTAAAAAATTTAAGTAAATCTTAGTGTATACTGATAATAATGCCACAGCAAAATTATACTAAAATAGTTTCATCGCCATTGTCTGTATTATCCAAGGTAAGCTAGGTCTCTTCTTGTACAGTTTATTGTATTCATTTATAAAGCTTTACACTTTCATTATTAGTTTTCTAATAATTTCAGTTTTTCATTTCTACAAATGTCGACCCTTATCAGGAGAATTATATTTTCTAAATCGGCACCAATGGTTGCTGGTTCACCTTACAAGTAAGTTAAGTTGATTACGGCCTGGGAACTGTAGTTGGAAATTAGATTTGTGTTTGTCCTGCTTTTATTATTGGTGCAGACGTGCCACACTCTATCTCCTAGACCCTTATTTACTTTACCAAACACTTAGGCCGGTTGCACACACACCGATTTTTGTCGGCCGACAAAAAGTCGACCGACAGCATTCCTTTAGTGGAGTGAAGAAGTTAATGTCTGCTTGCATACAGGCCGACACCGACAAAAGCTACCGCCGACACCGATTTTCTGTCGGCTATTGCCACTGCAATTCCACCGACATTGTGTCGGTCAAACAAGCAGTGGCGTACGTGACCTTATGCACGCTTGTACACACACCGATATTTGTCGACCATCCAGTATTCTAGAGCACTCGCTCCAGTTAAGTGGTTTGTCCTGTTTTTTGTACTTTTGTTTAAAAATGGTGGAAGATATTGATAACGAAGTTTTGATTTCTTTAGTAATGGCCAGGCCTGTATTATGGGATAAAACACTTCCTATATTCAACGATCGATTGGCAACTAGAAATGCCTGGCATGAGGTTTTTCTATAACTAAATCATGGTTTTGATGAGATGGAGGACAAAAAAAAAACATATGGTAAGAAGCTAAATGCAACTTTATTAAATTTCACAAATCGACATTCAAAAATAATTCAAGAATTTATTTTCATCATTTCTCAGATCTTCAAACAACGTGCAAAATAATCCAATTTGCTCTCTTCTTTCATTTATAGGATGAACCCAATGAAGGCGATCACGTGTTCTTTTTTTACGGCGATAATACAACCACACTGCGGCAATTTTTGCGCGATTCATTATTTAAATAAAAAATATAAATTGTAAAATTAAGTTAAAAATTGTGCAACACAGTTATCATTCAGGTGGCAGAAAGAGAACTGATGAACCGATAAAAATCGGTTCGTGTGAAACTCCTGATGTGTCGACAAAAAATCGGTCGACTTTTTGTCGGCCGACAAAAATCGGTGTGTGTGCAACCGGCCTTACAGTACCTTCCTATTCACAGAGAGATAGATTTAATTACATAGGTCTTTAAAATAAAATAAATAATATTCAATTTAACATTTTTAACAGCCATATTACATTGGTAAGAAATATTCAAGAAATACTATATAAATTCATTTCCTCATTTTTTAACATTTTGTTTATACATTTTTTTTTTTAACCGTTGTAGTTAAGGTTTGTGTATTTTAGAAGGAAAACAAAATTACTACGGGACTTGTGTGTCAGTCAATTTTCTCCAGAACGGATAAAATGATCACAACAAATTTAGCATAGTTAGCCTATATGAAGAATGTTACCCAATAACCAAAACTTAAAAATATGTTAGTATGTAATTATTGGGTGGCCGAAGTTTAGTACCCAAAAAATATTTCATACATTTTGGCTGACGCCATTCCGACTATTGGTAATAATAATTATATATTACATAGACTTACCAACACAATAGTCACTATTTTCTATTGTGCTACGGCCGTTTCAGCTATTTAACCATTATTGAATGATTGCTGCTGTGTTCCCGCTTTCATCAATTAAAAATTTACCTAATTCAGACCAACCACAAATACGCTGAAATCGAAAAATTGCATTACTGTAAAAAGGGAAAATTAATAAATGCTTTAGAATAGTTTGAAATTTATAAACAATTTTAAAACAAATCAGTTCAATAATAAAGAAAAAACTACATTCGTTTTGAAAATAATATGTGGCACAATAATAGCCAGCTTAGATATGAAATTCTACCACCAACATAGGTAGACAGTGCGCTAGTATGCGTCGTGATAGTAGGCCTACGACATGCAGAAATTAAAATGTGTAATGTTAAGTATTGTGTATTTACATATTTTTAATTGATGACAACGAAAACACCCCAGAAAACACTCAATAATGGCTGAATATCCAAATCGGCCATAGTTCGATAAAAAAAAGAACAAAATAGTATTATTGTGACGGTAAGTTATTTTAATACTTGGTGATAGTGTCTTTTCAAGATATTCTTGAAATTTCTGTTCATAAACCATTCCTCACTACTTCTACTTTCCAATACAGCTAAAATTTTGATCAAATTAAAGGTGTATTTCTATTTATATAATATACTTAAATATATATGGAAAACTGTAGGCTGCACAAATCGAACTTTTGTGAAAAAGTAATAAAAAATATGTTTACTTCAAAACCCTACCTTCCCTCTAGCCTATTTACAAAAATATTACATCTAAAATTTTGAAGAAAAGACAAAAAAAAGAAGAGGTGTTTATAAAAAATGGGTTCTTTTTAATGCAAATTGTGTGCTCACTTTGACAGTAAGTGGAGACGGTGGACTAACAAAAACCTGTTTGTATAACCCATTCCACATCTATCCCTGTTTTTCACTTTAATTGTTATTAGGAAAATCATTTAATTTTTTTAGCTAATACTTTATATTCTGGTAGATCATTTAGAATGCAATTATGAAGTAATATTTAACACCAAAGAAAAAATGTCTTAACTTTTAAATTCAGGCTTTTTTTTACAAAAGTAAAGTAGCTTTTTTCCTGTTATTATTTCAGAATGTCCACACTTAGTTTTATGAAAGGACACCATCTACATGCACACTCTTGCTGCAATCAAATTGTATGCTACGAAACAAAGTTTATATAACTTAATGTGAATGGAAATGTTTATTGGGCTACTTATTGTCTTTTGCCTGGTCAATAGGAAGATAACCTTTAGTACAGAATAAAATACTCTGTTTTGATAACTCTTGCTGGATGTTTGCCCTTCAGGTTCAACTTTACTTGTGGTAACTTTTTAATGACATTAATTTCAATACAAAGTCTAACATCAAAGCAAGATATAACTTGAAGTAAAATAAATAACACATAATTTAAGTATGTATTTCCTAACTTTGTGTGTTTATATAAAAATACAAAAATATTTGATCTCTATTAGAGGCATACTGTGTGTAGGAATGTTGCGATATTATTGATATTTACTAATATCAATATTTTTGTTTCGATATTTCCGATATTATATCAATATTATCGCAATATCGGAAGAATAATGTCAATATTGGATTTTGATATTTTTTTCTATACTGTACAAATTACGTTCTTTTGTAAAACAGAATTGAACTCCTAAAAATAAAAACATAAGGCAATTACTTAACCTATACAATCACAGAACTTTTTTTAGTTTCTAAACGTATCTATGTTTGTATTTAACCTACCTTAATATGAACTTAAAACACACTTGATCATAGAGTAACCTATCGTCTACAATATAAAGTAACTTATCGTCCTGAACATAGACACACCTCCCGCTAGTATTTATGTTTTACGTGTAGTTTCAGAATATAAGCATAAGCGAAATGTAACATAACCTCTAGTCATACGTAAGTAAACAATCAAAAATATTTCTGAAATTTGGCTGTATTGTTTAGAGTTTTCTTTTTTCTTAATTTCTATTATATATAATATATGATTCCTGCGAAAATGATTGAGTTTTAGAGTTAGTTTGACGTGTAGTTTCAGAATACAAGCAAAATACATCATAACCTCTGGTCAGATGTAAGTAAATATTAGGCCTACCATATTATTAGTCTATATTTTACTCATTAAAAAAATAATATCGATATCAATATCGAATATAGGAAACTTCCCAATATCGCAACAACCCTAACTGTGTTTAGGCCAGAAGATAGAGCTTTCCTTTGGAAGGGTATCATTCCTACAATTTTGTTCACCTAACAAGTCAAAACTAATTTGGAAAGGGGGTATTGTCTCTAGTTTTTTTACTGTACTCCTTGTTACATTACAGTCCATTACACACAGTTTAATATAACTATGTAAAATTAATAACTATTGTAACTTTGGATAAAAGATGACAACTGTTTGAGTAATCACTAATAACTAAATCGAACATCTATTATTACTAAATAATAACTTCAAACGGAGAATACTGCATCGTGTTTTGAAATTTATACATTTTATTGCTACATAAATATGTGTATAATCATAAACATTAGTATGTTGCATCGACAACAAATGGGATTTCTGTCTACCAACTCAATCTTCAGGAAGTTGCAATTAATGCTAATTTTGTTTAGCCTATCCAAAAAGTCCAGATTATACCTAAACTGAGATCATGAATACGATGCCAAGTTTTTTCCAATAAAATCTAGAGAACATCCCAATTTTTAAGGCAATTTCAGAGAAAAATTAATGTATGTGGGCCTAACTCCGATTTTTCAGATTTTACTCACAATTTTATGATTAAATCTATAACTAATCAAAGAAATTTGATGCTATAAAAATATATTTAAATGTTTCCTTTTGAAATAGCCTTTGCTGAGTAAGATATATTTATTGTTAACTGTAGGCATTTAACCTCAAGTGGAATTTGCATAATCAGGGATAATTTTCCTAGCTCATCCATTGCTGACTGCATGCTACATGATGTAATTTGTAATTGAAACTTACTTTTTCACTTTGTGAATAATAATTATTAATATTGATCATTACTTGGATAGATTGAGATTATGTAAATGTCTTGGTTTTGGAGTTTAGTTACTGAATAAAAGATACTAATTTCAATGTTGTCTTTAGCTTTTTTTATGAGTTGTGTTTGTACTACTTTAGTTTGTGTTTAAGCATTTCCCCGGCAGACAAAAACATAATGTGGTTTCATAAAGTTATATTTGTGTGTATCAATTGCTTATTTTACCAAGGACGTTTGCTTATAGGATTTTTGGTTACAAAAATAACAATGTTATTCCTTTTAAATTTTGTTTGTCTCCAATGGTTGCCTAAATTTCTGGGAAATAAGTCAAATCTGTTACACTAAAGAGCACCAGAAAGTCAGTCAAGGGATGGATCAGCCGAGGGTTTGTGCTTCAAAAGAGGCACTTCTCTAACATAGGCTGACGTTCTTATTATTGAATACATTCAAGTTGTAAAAAGACAAGTATTTTTGAAAAACATTTTCTTTTCTTATCTAGTTATTTCATAGTTAACTAAATGTTAACTCATTTGGCTGATTGTTGGTTCAAGCAGCTTTTAGTAGAGCCTTTCTAGTAAAAATCGTTCAAGGCTGTTTGTGTTAAATTTTAAATTTCCTTTTTTACTATTAGCTTCAACTGAACAGACTTCTCCTATGCACTTTAGTATAGTATGCTAAATATTTCCTTGAATGTTGAATGAAATGTTGTTATTTTGCTTATGGTTGAATGTGTTTGCATTTCAGTCAAGCTGTACAGGTGGGTGAAACTGTGTATGTTTCTGGTGTCCTTGGTCTGGATAAAGATACAATGAAATTAGTCCCTGGAGGAGCAACTTCTGAAGCAACACGAGCCTTGGATAATCTTGGTGCAATTTTAAAAGCTGCCAATTCTTCTTATGCTAATGGTACTCAAATGATAGTTTATGCTCTGACTAGCACCTAATTAAGACTCTACATTGTAATGTCTTTGAGTAAATTATTGCTTACAAATTTAGAGGTTCATTTTACATTTGTTTTATGTATGTTCATTGTTCATACATGGCAAACCAAAGTAGGGAGCTTTATGTGATCAGTTTACATCAAACATTGCAGATCCTTTGATAAACTCTGAACTGCAACCTTCAGCTATGGCAAAAAAAGCTTTTGCACTCTTCGGTCAAATAATTCAATAATTAACAATTTTGAATAATAAATAACTGATCAATTTTATAAAGTTTGAAAGTCCCTGGTTTCTACATGTTATCATTCTATAATCATTTGATGCACAATTAAGATATTTTTATCCAAATATGTTAGCTATTTGGCTAATTTTTGGTCAAATAAACAACTAAAGGTAATAATATTAATATCTTAGCCACAAGTTTAGGAAATTATTAAAATTGTCTCATTTCTTGTGCGTCTAAATGGAATTTACACAGACAGTTTATCAGTTACTTCAAATAACAAATTAAGAACTCATGTTTGTCTGACCAAAGTCCTTTGCTTAACATCCCAAGTCTGTAGGCCTACTGTGAATACAAAAGTGATGTAAAATGAAATGGGTTGGTTCTGGCCTTGAAGGTTGCAAATATCAAGAGGCTATAACCATTAAATACCAAAGAAGAGTAGACACAAATAACATGTAAATTAGTTATTTTTATTTCATTAATCATTATTATAAAATTTTGCTTATCTCTTTAGCTTCCACTCGACCAGTCTTATCTCAATTGGTAATTAACTTTTGATTTAACTTCTTTTTCTTATCTGTTAAAATAAGTGATAACATTTCAATATCAAAGGATTCAATTTCTCTTCATTAAGTAAAATCACTTTTATGTTTATAAAAGAACAAAATAATATTGTTTTTAACTATAACAATTTTCTTAAATTTGTGAGATAATTTGTAAAATTATTATAATTAGGTGAGATGAAATAATTTACAAATAATAAGATGTTTAACAAGATAAATAATGTGTATTTCAATTGATATTTAAATGCTATAACAGTTTGAACGAATATTTCTAATCAAATAGAATTTATTAAATTAAATTATTTATCAAATGCTGTATTAATTATTTTGTTTTGCCTCGGCTTAACTCAATTGATAGATTAAACAGTTTCTTTAAAATTACATAAAAACATTAATAACTAATTTGAATAATACCGGGACGGGCAACTCGTACTGGCCTGAGACGGAACTAATATTGTTTATCAATTTCTACAAATGTTATAGGTTTTAATCATATTCTCAAAAGTTTATTAAATATTTAGTGTTTTTAATTTATGCCTATTTTTATTAATTTCACTTCGTTTTAATTTCAAACATTATTCCTTTATGTATAAATATTTTGTTTGATTTATTTTACAGTTGTCAAGACAACAATTTTTCTGGATGACATTAACGATTTTGCTTCAGTGAATGAGCAGTATAAAGCCTGTAAGTTGATACAACCGCTTAAAAGTTAAAGTAGATATAAAATAGTAGATAGATAAACATGCTTTACTTTTCAAGGCAACGTGTCTTGGAGTACTTAGTAATAAGTTAACCTTCTTTGAATTTGCTATTACTGTTAGGTTTATGAAAGTTATTACAAATACACCATTCTTAATAAAATATATTGATTCAATTGAGTAATTTTTTTAATCATTTTTTCGGCCTTAAAATATTAATAATCCAATTATAAACAAATAAAAGAGCACTGTGGCGACAAAATCACACTGATTTAAATGAAACCCGAACCACAAAACAAGGAACAAAATAATAACTAAACAACTAAATTGTAAGTAATGTTTAATGCGTTAGTAGTGCAGTGTTAAAACCCTCTGAGGATGATGACCATGTCATCGAAATGTACATAACGGTAACGTATTAAACATTACTTACAATTTAGTTGTTTAGTTATTGTTTTTGTTCCTTGTTTTTTGGTTCGGGTTTCATTTAAATCAGTGTGAATCCAATTATAGATTGTTAATAAATATTTTGTTTATTTTGAGTCAAACTAAAGAATTGAAGTACCTCTAGCAAAGCATTTAATATGAATAATTTTCTAATTATAATAAAATTCTTGTAGGAATAAGACATTTTAATAGAAATGTATTGCTTTTAGATTTCAAGGACCCGTATCCTGCAAGGTCGACATTCCAAGTTGGAAAATTACCACTGGTCTGTATATATGTGTGTTACTGTATAACGTATGTAATATTTAAGAACCCCTTTGCAGCCTAGACACACTTATTGTATCATTTATTTTTGAAAAAAATGTAGGATTAAATATGACCTTAAAGCTAAGATGGTAAATAATAATAAAAGTATAAATCAAATTATTAAGTTCATGATATAACAGGAATCATAATAAAAGTTAAGAAGAAGCAGCATTACTCAAGCCAACTCCTGAACACATAAGGTACCTAAACTAAAAATCTGGAAATTTTAGCTCAGCCATCAGGCCAATATAGATTTCAAAGTTCTCATTTTGTTTAAGGCAAGCATTAAACAAATTAATTCACCCTAAAAGCTAAGGATTGATATTATTAAAGAAGTTCAGACAAAAGATTTTATTAATATTTAGAAGAATTACAATAATTTTGAACAGGCTCAATATTGTGTCTACTAAGGGGGTAAAGATTGTTTTCTTCCCCTCATTGTGGTCACCCCTTTTATTAAGGGTTGTTAGTATCAGAATTTTTTTCATACGAAAGTTTTGGATAATGTTTAGAAAGTTTACAATAACTTTGAATGGATTTGAAAGGGAGTTTTGATTTTATTTTTTGTTCTTCAACCCCTGTTTTTTAGTTTCTTTAGGTTGATGCATTTGAATGATATAGCCCAATGCTCTAAGCAAAACATGGTCATGGACGATGTTTTACTGATGCCATTTACTCGTTAGTTTTAACAGTAATACCATTGGATAGAAAATTTAGTCTTAATGCTTTTTATAAAAATTTATTTTGAAATAACTGTTATAAGTTTTTAGTTGTAGCTCATGCAGATCATTGAACATGACGAGTTTGTCGTTGAAACGCGTTTGATTATCAAACGAATGTGTGTGAAAATTAGTGCATTGTTATTATTATTTTTAAATAATTCCATCTCACTCGCTAAAATTTATCTTGATTTTTTTATAAAAATTTACTATTTTTGAGATATATTATATTTATTTAAAATGTTATAGGCCTATGGCCGCCATTTTAAAACAGATTATATGGAACAAGTTTGTTATTTTTTCAAACTAGGTCTTTAACGCTTCAATTGGGTAAGGCGTTCTAGAAATGCACATTATTTAATAAAAAGAAACAAAATTTCGGATAGCTGGCAAAAAGAAGCGTTTCTGAATATATGTTTATAGAAAGTTTTTTCTCTATTTTGACCTTGTAATGTTATCTCTGTGCATTACATAATCACACTGTATAATATAGCTCATAATTTATTGTAGCATTATTATATTTATTATTGGAGGTTTGATTCATATTCATGCTAATTATTTATTTGTTACTCTGTTCATTGTGTTATTACGTATATACTTATCATTATTTTGTGGACACCTAAATTAATTTTGGATGACTAGTTCTATACAATAAATGAACTGTACTAATCTATACTAACTATACTACAACTTATAGAACAATATACAGTAAAACCTCTCTAATCCGAACCTCTCATATCCGAAACCTCCGATATCCGGCGTAGTAAAAAATAATAAATATATCTATCAAAAATGAATATTTTCGACTAAATACTGCAGTAGCGAATAATGTTTTTTGAGTTATGCTGTAGGGAATTGTTTCTACGAATTCGGAGAAAGCGAGTGCTAGGGGAGGTGGCCAAGGTAAAGGTCACTCACTACAAACAATGTGCCTACCCATCTCACAGCTTCACCCCTCCAGAAAGAGTAATACTGTAGTAGTCAGTTCTGTTGTATGCGTGATGTTTGGCAGTTCGTTCGATTTCTTTTGCAACTTGTTTAACTGTGTCTTTAAGTGCTTGGTTAAATAAAAGGTAAAACAAAGGAATTCCGTCGGGACTCCCATAAAAATCATAAATCACGGGTAACGTAAGTCCCAACAAGTTTTACCCGATTTCAAACAAATAAAATTATTACTTTAAAGTTTAAATACTTTTGTTACCGATCTATAAAATGTGTTATTTTTCTTCACAGTAGATACCCTAATTCTATAGACACGATAACAAACGAATCAATAAGTGTTTGACCTTGAGCCTACTGTGGACTTCTTGTGTACAAATAACAGCCTACGCATGAATAAAAATAAAACAAGAAGCGTTTACTTAAGAAAGGAAACAGTTGCCTAAAACATTTTACTGGGGAAAATGTCTACTTACATAAAATTAATAATGTTTTACATTTTCCCTACTGATATTTATTGTTAAATGCTGAATTGAATTAAAATACAGAGAATGCGATTGCAAATACCGGAGATTACATTCACGAAGTCTATACGAGAACGGGCAGTTCTGACAACTAAGTATTTCTTGGTATCGGTAATCGGTATCGAGTTTCGGCTATCGATTCTCGATACCGATACCAAAGCTAAAGTATCAGTGGTATCGAAAATCGGTATCGAGAATCGACCAATCCCTAATTTCAACCAATTTACCCATATTAAAAAAAAAAACCTCTCTCAAATCCGGATTTTTTGATATCCGGATCACCCGGCGCCACATTGATCCGGATATAAGAGGTTTTACTGTACTAATAAAATAAAATCCATTTGAATTCAAAAGAAATTTTGATACACTCTTTTGAACAATTATTCAACATTTATGTTTTTTTTATTATATAACAGAATAGAACTGTATGCTAACTTTATATCAAACTTAAATGATATGATGTGGTTCTTTATTTTTGGACATTAATAACTACTCAAAGTTTTAATTATTCAGTATTTTGTTTTTAGACATTTTGCTGATGGTGTTGCTTGGAATATTCAATGTAATGCTTTAACAATATTTCTTGAACATTCTGGTAATATTTCAATAAATATGTGTCATGTAATTTAATCTGCTATGTTACTTTAAATAACTACTAATTACTAATTCTGCCACATGATAGTAGGTTGAAAAATTAATATTTTGATATTGGAACCTATTTAAAAAATGCACATCTACATAGAACTAGTCTCATTCTCAGGATTGTAATCTTTTGTCTGACCTACGTAAATTCAGTATACGGCAAAATAAACAATACTGAAATTGTAGTACAGTAGAGCTGCGGTAATCCGAGGTAATGTAGACCAATGGTACCTGGGATAAGCGAAAACTCGGAAATCACGGACTCTGTCAAAAATTGAGAGGGGAAACATGTGGTAAACTGGTGAAATGAATGAAATGGTGGTCAAAGATGTGAAAAAGGCATCTACAGTAATATCAAATGAAAAAAAAGTCCAAATAAAAATAAAATACAAAAGACATACATAGGCTACAATACATGTTCCAGATAAAAAATTATTACTTAAAGAAGTCCATAAGTGCTTTCTTTTTAACGGAACTCACTCGCTTGTGCGCCTGGTTTTTATTGCACATTGCCATAACTTAGCGAGTATGAGTTTTATTAAACAAAGTGACATTTAGTGAAAAAGCATTAATAAAATTGCATTGATGATTTGTTAAGCGTCCAAATGAAAATAAAATACAAATATAAAAAGATATATATACAGTACATGCTCCAGTAAAAAAAATATTTTTTGTAGCCAATAAGTGTTTTCTGTTTAACGGAACTTGCTCGCTTGAAAACTAAACAAGCGATATGCAGTATGACACACGCAACGTTTTAAGAGCGAGGGTTTACTTACACCCCAGTACTGTATTCACAAAAACTAAAGAAGGTGTGTGAGAGAGGGGTAAGCCAGATAGGGTAGAAATTAGACACAATAGAAGGTCAGATAAGAAATGATGACATCACCATCGCGTAAACAATAATCACAGCCGTCTGTCTACTGCACTACTAAGTGTATCCGTCTACCCAATTTATTGTTTATTCAAGTCATTTGTTTGATTGTTTATTTAGTTCACTCCTTATGAATTAATTAAATTATGTTATTTATTTAGAAAATGTATTAATCTCTTGAATAAACAGTACTTGTTTCGGTTAAAATACCTTAAAATGAAAAAAATTCTAATCCTATTGATGATTAGCAAAGCATTGAAAATACTGTATTGTACAATACAGTATTTAATGATGATTAAAAACTGTGCTTTTTATTTCCCGGAACCATTTTTGACAAAACATTATGTCAGTAATGTACAGTACAGTAGATTTGGCACTATATGTGGATTTCACTTTGGGCGGTTACTTTAACCCATGCGTCTACCGCAAACCGAACTTTTTTTATTTTGTTTTACTACCTCGGTTAACCCGGAATTCGATTAGTCGAGGCTCGGATAACCGCGGCTCTACTGTAGTTTTAAATGTTTTCTTTTTTAGACAAATATACCAAGTTAAACTGTTTACAACACACACATGTTCTACATACCTTCCATTAAATTTTAGGCAACTCTCGTAGCGTTGTTGAAGTTCTTCAAACATGTTTGTGAAAAGTTCTTGTTGCATGCTTCTAACATGTCTATAACTAGTTATTTCTTCTCGAAGCTCGATTATGTTAGTCGGAAGATGCTTTCCTTCATCATTACCTTCTCATAAGTGTCAGGTGGTGGAAGGTTGGGGGAGAGGGAGGGGTATACAAGTTTGTTTTTTGTAAAATCAGTCGGTTGGCGAACTTTTCTTAAGTAAGGCAATAGTATCTACAACAATGTGACTGGTGACGCCATCTTGCTGGAACTCTTGGAAACCTAAAGCTAGATTGCTAGCGCAACAAAATCTATTCACATCTCTTGCAAAAGGTTGAAGGATGTTCTCTCTGTAACATTCCTGGTTAACAGTAACAGAATTCACGTTTTCATCTTCAACAAAATACGGATCCAGTATGCCTCTTCCTGATAAAGCGCACTATACTCTTAAATGCTATACTCGCCCCGGTTAGTACTGTACGTATTACTCACTCTCCTTTTCCTTGGCTTTCAAAGGAAATCCGGCAACTTATGAAAAACAGAGATGTCGCTAGACGAAGGTATGTTCGGTCGAGATCACCAAATGACTTTGAAAATTTTCGTGCACTCCGAAATAAAACTAAACAATCTATCAGAAATGCAAAGTTAAGATATTCACACGATCTATTTAAATCCTGTAAGACACCTACTGAAACGTGGTCTTCTGTGCGTAAACTAGGCATACATTCTTCAGTTGTACACACGTCAGGTAATGTCGGTGTGGCCCTTGATGACCTGAACTCTTACTTCGTTTCCAGTTTTAGTAGCGCTGTTTCTGACTCTGAAACAGTCTGTAAATATTATTCTTCTCTGCCAGCTCCTGCTTATGAACCTTTCTACTTCAGACACGTGTATAATGAAGACATTTTGAAAGCGGTACGTAGAGTCACTTCTCAAGCGAAAGGCATTGACCAAATTTCAATCCTTTTAATTAAAAAATTACTGTTTGTGATTACTCCAATAATAGCTGATATCTTTAATTTCTCTCTTCAAAATTATGTTTTTCCAAAATTATGGCGCTTAGCGCTTGTTAAACCTCTAGCAAAAAGACCTGGCCCTTCCGATCCTGCTGATTATCGGCCCATTAGTCTGCTCTGTGTACTCTCCAAAATTTTGGAGCGGCTTGTTTACGATCAAGTAATTGAATTCATGAAAACTAATAATCTTTATGACGAGTTTCAATCAGGTTTCAGGCAAGGATACAGCACAACAACAGCCCTTTTAAAAATTACAGATGACATTAGGTATGCAATGGACCGGAGGGAAGTCACGTTTCTGACACTATTTGACTATAGCAAAGCTTTTGATTCGGTTATACACAACATTTTGCTTAGCAAACTCAAAAGTTTAAATTTCTCACCACCTTCCTTAAGATGGTTTAAGGCATTCCTTAGCAAAAGACAACAGTGTGTTCTTGGGCCGAATAACTCCCATTAAGGCTGGTTAGAAGTACAAAGAGGGGTCCCGCAGGGATCTGTTTTGGGACCACTGATTTTTTCTCTATATATACATGACATTTCTTCAAATTTTAATAATTGCAGCTACCATCTCTATGCAGACGATCTTCAGATGTATAAACACTGTGATGTTCCCAATATAGATGAATGCGTAAGCCTTATAAATAAAGATATTATTTCACTGACTGTTTGGTCAGCTCGTCATGGTCTCAAGATTAATGAAGGGAAAACGCAGGCAACCCACGTTTATTAAAGAATATTGATTTTCGATCTGTGCCTAATATAAAGGTTAATAATATTAACTTAGAATTTAAGGATGAAGTCAAAAATCTTGGTATTTTATTTAATAGAACGCTTACTTGGTCAAACCATGTGGACAATGTCTGCAACAAGGTCTTTTCCTCGCTAAGACACTTGAGACGCTACAAAATGCTGATTCCCACTAAGGTGAGAGCTCTGCTTGTCGAGTCACTTCTTTTTCCTATATTTGATTATGGTTGTGTCGTTTACAGTGACTTGAAGGCAGAGGTAGCATTAAGGCTCCAGCGGGCACAAAATGCATGTATCCGGTTTATTTTCTCCATAGGTTTTGGTCAACATGTTACTCCTTTTTATAACCAATTGAAATGGCTCAAGCTTTGTTATCGAAGAGATCTTGCTTTGTTGACTGTATTATATAAGTTTTTTAAAACTAATTCTCCGTGTTATTTTTCTACATTTTTTAATTTTATGTCTGATATACATAGTGTCAATACACGTTCGGCTTCTAGAATTCTCCAAATTCCCCTCCACCGTACATCCATCTTCAACAAATCCTTTGCAGTTTCAGGTTGCAGATTGTGGAATTCAGTTGTTGACCGGGTAAGGGAGGGTTCAGGTCTATCAGGTCTATCAGGGTTTAGATTGAATGTTAGGGGGCAGTTTTTGGCCAAGCAAAGAGAGAGTGTGTGATTTCCTGGTAATACTTTCTTTTTTTATGTTTGATTTACTCCAATTAATTTTATGTAATATGAATATTTTCATGTTGTATAAAATAATTTCTTTATTACTGGTCTTTTACATTCATCGAGGCACTGAAGTTTGTGGTTGTTTTTAGTTTTGTAATTTAAATTTAAAGTTTTTCTTTGTTATTAAAAATTAAAGTTATTTCATTAAAAATTTGCGTAGTATTTATAGATATGTATTGTATGTAAAGTATGTATAGTATCTATTGTGTGTATATGGGTGTGTATGTATGGATGTAGGCATGTGTATGTATGTGTGTATTTCGCGGATATTTTATTTATGATTTACCTATTTTATTTGTAGCATGAGTCATGTTAGTTTATATTATTCTTTATATTTGTCTTTATTATATTGTCTTTATTTTGCGCCTCGACTGCGCCCAAATAAAGGCGATAAACAAACAAACAAACAAACAAATGCTCACTATGTTGTGGCTTGTACTTTGAAACCAGGGAAACATGTTGTTTGCTTGTTGATGAAATCATAAATGAATTTCAGCTGACAACCATACATTTTGAAGGAACCCAGCGTTTTCACAGTTCATTGCTGATATTGATTGTGCAATAAACTACTCTGTCTCTTACATTAAAAGGTTGACCAGTTTGTTTTCTGTACAAGTTTACTTGAATCCACTAAGGTTTTAAACATTCTTTTCTAAGACGCATTACTGATGTTCATTTTCAAAGATGTCCGGTAAATGCTTCTTTTGCGAGACTGCAGGACTTGCTGAATATGTCTACCATTTTTTTCATATTTGTAATGACCATTATTGGATTGCCTACACACCCTTTATGCTGAGACAAAACACTACTCGTACGTAGTGATGTGGGCCGGGTAAATACCCAGCGGGCGGGTAAATATAAAATGGGTATTTACCCGAGGCCAGGGTAAATACCCAAAATGAGGGTATTTATGAAAAATAATGATTTAAATAGTGTTTTAAGTATTTCTAAGCATATTACACTCAGTAAAATAGCCTTATTTAGAGCTATTTAGAGAATATAGTACCTTTTTGAGGAAAGCCCCCCCCCTCAATGCCCCAAAAATGTTGTATAAAAATACCCAACAAATGGGTATTTATTATTATCAAGCATATGAGTATTAGCTAATATAATAGGTACGAGTATTTTATTATTTCAAACATAATGCTGTATTTGAATTTAGAGTAATGGAAATCCTTCACCCTTTTGAAAGAATAGTAATTTTTTTTTTAATTAGGCTAGGTATTAATTTATAATTTAATCGTCCAAGTATTAATGTACCCTAAACAAACTAGACAAGCGGATGGAACGAGCAATAAGTAAAATCCACCTAGCTGCAGATATCTTAAGTCCTTCAAGCCAAGGTTGCCATCTTGACACAGAAGAATTACTTGACGCCATCAGTTTCATATGTGAAGTAGAGAACAACATGGGCTTGAAGATCATAGACATTCAAAAAGACCTTGCTGATTACCGAGATAAAGAAGGAATTTGGCGTCGCCAATTCATTTGGGAAGGAATAACATCAAAGGAAGATGAAAGTGAAGTGCAGCCTTTATTGTGGTGGAGGCAGCTGAGAGGATCATGTTTACTAGCTGACGTGGCAATTCGTATTCTTGGGGCACTTTCAGCCGCAACTGAGAGGACATTCAGCAACTTTTATGGTGGAGGACATGGATACACAATAAAGGAAGAAATCGATTAACGACAGAGACAGCGGTGAAAATTACATACCTATCCCATAATTGGAGATTGCTGAAAAAAGAAAAAATGAATAGACCAACTGCATCCAGCAATAGACCAGAGTTTGAAGATGAAATCGAAAAAGATTCTCAACCTTTGGAAATTGTTTCAAGCGAGGAATCATCTGAGTCTGAAAAAGAAGTCCCTAGTTCAAATTCTGATTCTGATTGAACCACATGTAGCTTACAACTGCCTACTTTTCTGTATTAAAGTGAATTTGTAGCGTTCCAATTGGCATACTTTTTTACCCTTGCTTGATACAAAATTCTGAAATTGTAGAGTAATGGCCTAGATTCTGCATCTGTTTTGGGTTTTATCTTTGTTAACTAATATTAATCTTTTTTGGTCATTAGTAGGCCCATTAATATAATTGGATGATAATGATAATTACTATTATTAAGGAAAAATATCATGCAATCATTATAGAACATTTACATTATATATATTTACTTGAAATAGGTTTGCAATTACCTCGTAGCCTCTTGGTTTACTAAAATTATTCTTATTTGCTCATTAATAGACCCATTAGTTTAATTGGATGATAATATTAATTATATTAAGGCTTAATATCATTCAATAACTATAGAACGTTCATAATACGTAAGTTTACTTGAAATAAGTTTGCAATTAATCTCGTAGCGGTCATATCGTTGAAAGTTATCATAAGTACCCGGGTATATACCCAAATTGCAGGTATTTACCCACAGTTTTAAATACCCGGGTATTTTACATCACTACTCGTACGACAAAACATGTCAACAACACTTATCATTAAGGCATTACTTGGTGCCTGTTTGTGGGGAAATCTTTCTTGAAACTCTACAGCAGATCGTATTAAACTAGGACCATCGGAACGGCCTGTTTCATATCAGTGAAAATAATATAATGCTTTACAATAAAAAGTGATAAGAACCATCATTACAGTATTAGCTAACCTCAAAACAAGAAAGTAATAATAAGCAATGTGACATGGCTGCAATCAACAATATAATCAGCTGTTCTGAAAACCAACCACAGTTGCTTTATTTTCAGTCTGATTATTTTGACGCATAAAATACATTTTAAATACCCACTTCCCATAAATTAAAGTTGGATCTGTTTTCCAGCTGTAAATTTTTTCATATGGAGCCTTTCCCTTCGTCAACTATACATAGTTTAAGTACAGTTTTACATTGAATGTCCATAGTAAAAGTTTTATCTACATTAGTTATTTAATTTAAACTTTTCCTCTTTGTATATAATATAGTATACATGTGTATTGTGTGTTAATTTGTGAAGGATAAATGTGAAGGATTTCTTTTGTTTGTTTAGGGTGCTAAAGTAGAAATTGAAGCAATTGCTATATCTGGAACTCTTGTAGACAAGTAGAAGGTGAGATAGGAGTGGAGCTACAGAGCAAGTACTGATGTCACATTAAATGATAGTTTGTTATTTTTTAAAAACATATTTTTTATCCAAATAAAACAGTTATATTTTGATTACTAAAATCTTGTCTATTTTCATTCAATACAATTTTTTGGAAAACACACGCTCTGCTTTGCCAATGCAATTAATGTTATGGAGATTGTTGATCGTATCACCTCGTATTTGGCCTTATTCCACAACGAGCTTTATTGTTGACTTGGTATGTCAGACTATATTTATAAAGCACGACCAACACACACCTAGTTATTGTGTAGACATAACTTATATAAAACTTTTATTTATGTTATCACTTTCTCTACAAAGATTATGCAATACATAACATGGTTACATAACGCCACTATTAAAACAGTATTTAATATACAATAGCGCATGTCCCCGAAAAAATCTATGCCCGAATACAATTTGTGCCAATTTTATGAACTATCATTGTTGAAATATTATTACAATGACGAATGTACACAAAAAAAATACGACGTCCGAATATTATTAGCGTTAATTTTATAAAATGCAATTTAATATACAACAGCGTATGTCCGCGAA
>JAGFPH010000498.1:408448-432647 GCA_018207615.1 Philaenus spumarius
ACGACCGAATATTATTAGCTCTAATTTTATAAAATGCAATTTAATATGCAACAGCGTATGTCCGCGAAAAAACCTATACTCGCGAGAACAATAACTTGTTCTTGTTTATATGAAATACCGGCGTTAAAATTTAATTTAAATTAAAAATCAATGGTTAAGGTCTGCGAAATTCGGAAAAAATGGAAATTAAATGTCGCTATTTGAGGGAATGAAAAACAAATAAAACAAAGGCACTTAGTTGGGATTCCAACTGAAAACATAAATCGCGGGTAACGTTAGTCCCGAAAATTCCCAAAATATTTTACCCGAACTAAAACAAATAGAATTGTTATACTTTTGATACCAATCTATAAAATTTGTAACTTTTTGTTACAATAGACACCTTAATTATATAAATAGACACGATAAGAAATAAATCCATAAGTGGTTGACCTTGAACCTACTTTACCTTCCTGTGTACAAACAACTAAGCCTACGCATGAATACAAATAAAACCAGAAGCGTTTATTTAACAAACAAAGAATTGCCTAAACATTTTATTAGGGAAAATGTCTATATACATTACATCAAACTAAGAAAATTAAAAAAATTTTTTACTGATATTTATTGTTAAATGCTGAATTGGGTTTAAGTTTAAATACAGAGAATGTGATTGCAAATTCCTGAGATTACATTTAAAATACGGAGTCTCCGTCCTAGATACATAAAGGAAAACTGGCAAGTCCGAGAATGATATAAACTGAGAAACTCTCGGTATCGGTATTTAAAAATGTTAAAAATTGGATTATATACGTAAATTTATAAACTTATAGTTCAGTACACATCAGATGTTTTGTTTGTGTTTGGAATTGTGATAATTGGAATCGACTTTTGCGATTGAACCTCGATACCGATTACCGCAACTAAGAATTGATGGATTCGACTTTAAGGAATCGGTATTGACACATCCTTAAATAAAACCCTTACCAAAGTAGCCCTTACATTGCAGCCCCCCCCCCCCCCAAAAATCCGGTACTCTACACCACCTTCCTGCTTTAGTCCCATCGTACATATCTCTAAACACCTTTGCCATCATTTCTATACCTATAAAGAAAATAAAACAACATTTCGAGAGTGTAAATCAACTCTTGTTATCAAGAAATCGTTTTTAGTAATAAAAACACTGTTAGACAACATCTTGTCAAAACAAACCTGTAAATGGAATTAAGGATACTAAAAACTGTATTTACAGTATGAAATGTGAATGCAATAGGCGTGAGAAAATACCATTAGATATTAGATTAAGTGAACACAAATAGAACAAAGGTTTAGACAAAAAAAAAGTAGCCAAACATATTTTCCCCGAAAATCATAAATTCAATTGAGAAGAGGCAAAAATAATACATCGGGGAAAGACTTTTACAAACTAAAATAATTGAAGCATCATACATAAAATTACCTTAAATTTACATTAATTGTTATTCAATAGTGACTTGGATACCGAACAACCCGATCAGCCAAACTAGTGTAGAAATAAGGTAATTGTAGTTTTCTTTAATTAAACATGAATTAAAATAATAGAAAATGACAATAATCAAATTTTAAAAAAGTCTGAAATTTTATAGAATAAACTTGCATTTGCAAGTTTACTTTTGGAGCTACATCAAAAGCTCATGCTAATACCCCAAAAGAGTCAGGGTAGGGTTGATTAGTTTAACTTGATTTTACATGGTTTAGAATAGCAGTCCTGTTATTTTTCTGAAAAGGCAACATATCTTTCTTTGTGGTTATTAAGTTTTCTTGATATCTCAGTTCTAGTATTCTAGTTCTGGGTTCTTCCTTAGTTTTATTTCTAGGTTAGACACCAAACATAGGCCTAGTCCTCTAGGTTTATGTTTTCTGTTTATTTTATAAATGTGTTAGCTTTAGTTTTTTATTTGATAACAATAGTTGATTTATATTTTCAAAACAATGTGTACTATTTTCTTTACACTCAAATGATGGCAAATGTCTGAACAAAATATTGTAAAAATATTAACAATCCATTGTTAGAAACAAACTTTAAAACCAGACTAGTGTTATAACTTTAGTGTTATTTTGGAGTTTGAGAGGGTTACAACAACATTTTGTTGGCAAAGTTTATGCACATAAGAGAGAGAAGAGCATACTACGAAAGAAGAGTTTTAAGAAGGTGGAAGGAACTGATGCTTTTGAAACAGGTAATGTATGACAATATTTTTGCATTATACTTCTGAACCAATATTTCTGTGGAGTAACAGAATATATAGAAGTAGACCTGTTATATAAAAATATTAATTATGTTACGGCTGTTATGGATCATATTTTAGAAAAAGCTAACAACTGGATTCACATGAACTGGACTAACAAGATACAGTTACTATAAGTATTATTTTTTCATGGAATAGGTTAAAAGTTTATAATAATTTGAGCTTACTTCAGTTTGTATTCCTATTTCTAGGTCATTTTTATTTCATTTTTCATTTTCTGCAGTATAAGTTGCTGTAAGAGGACCATCTTGTGGCCGAGGAATTGTTAAATCTTTTGTTTCATTAGATTTTTAGGAAAAAATGTGTACATTGTGTCTCACATAAGCATTGTCAGATGGCCAAGATGTAAAACCTGAACTAGCTACAGTTATTATTGCCTTATCCTAACATTAGTGCCAAAACTCGCTTTCTGCATTTTGTAAATGCAAATAACTAAGTTTATACTAAATGTCATTTATTTACATAATATAGATAGTGTTTTAAAAGTCTGGATACGGCTTAATATCTCAAAATGTACGATCTTAAGAGATATAAATAAAAGCAGTTATTCACAAGCATAAAAGAACTACTTTTTGGCAAGTTTGAAATTTTTGTCCGCCATCTTGGAATGAACTTAATTTTTTTAAATGGGAAGGTGGTCATGTGATACATCATTTCGATAGAATTTCAAGAGAAAACCAACGGTGAAACTTTCACATCCATATCTTTAACCGATTAAAAATGGCGGCCCAAAACATTGAAATTGAGTTTTCCGATTTTGGCCCAGTTTGCTGTATTATTTTTTATTAAAATATTAATTATTTTTCTTTTTTGATTCAGAATTACATAAGCTTTCAAACGACATGCTACACAACTGTATTTAATTCAACCACTCGAAATAAATTTTGAAAAAATCAAAATGGCTGTAACGAAATTTTTTTAAATACTCCCAAATATCGTTGTGTGGCATATCGTTTGAAAGCTTACTTAATTCTGAATCCATAAAGAAGAATAATTAATATTTAAAAAAAAAATAGCACAGCAAAGTGGGGCAAAATCGGAAAACACGATTTCGTTGTTTTTGGTCGCCATTTTGAATCGGTTAAAGATATGGATGTGCAAATTTCACAGTTGGTTTTCTCTTGAAATTCTACATTAAAATAATGTATCACATGGCCACCTTCCCATTTAAGAAAATGAAGTTCATTCGAAGATGGCGGATCCAAGATGGCGGACAAAAATTTCAAACTCGCCAAAAAGTAGTTCTTTTATGGTTGTGAATAACTGCTTTTATTTTTATCTCATAAGACTCGTACATTTTGAGATATTAAGCCGTACCCAGACTTTTCAAACACCCTGTATAATGAGCGAGGGTGATTTTTTCTTAATTGTTGTTGTTTTCATAAAAAAATCTCTATGCATTACTTCAAAAATTGTTTTTTGTGTTTCCTGAAAAGTTGGTTAGTCGGGAGAAGCCGAGTTTTGGTATGGGATGCTTCAACTATGGATTGTTAAACAGATTTGACTTAAAGCTGGTGTTCTCTCAAAATGTCTCATGTTTCTGACCAAGATTAGGAAAGTTTTTAACTTGATTGCAGTCTTGAATGAACAAAAATACTACAGTATAAGTATACACATCCCAAGCCGGAGACCAGGTAACTGGTCATATCCTGCCAGTTTGGAAGGGAGCCAACCACCATTTGCTTTACTTTCCCCCTCCTTCCCTCTAACCACATGTATGAAAAGCTACACAAAAAACCTGATAAATGAACAACTCTTTAGTTATTTTACTATTTCTACAGTATCACATCTACAAGTAAAAACTAATACATCATCACCATCTAGGGGTGGTTTTGACAAGATTTCTTGGTTTTTACCTAAATCTCTATAATATGTGCTAGTGAGAGGTTTAGGTTAGGTTTACTGAATCAATATTCGGAATGGCAAACTACTTTAAACCTGATAAAATGTGCATTGTTTCCATTCAATAAGTTCCAAACAAAACTTTGCCCATTATCTGCAGTTCCAGATACCACTTTGTCCAGAAGACAGTTCCAACCAAATTTATTTCCTTAAAAAGATGAAAAAATACTTTATCAATTTATGTGATTTTGTAGTTTTAATTAGGAATGAAAAATAAACATTTGGACAAAAAATCATGTCAGTATACAATTTGGTAACCACGTTTAAGTAATTTTGCATTTTACTAAAAATGTGATAATGAACAAAGTGGTGTTTGGAAACGGACAACTCACTGGTCTCCGCATTGGGATGTTTTGCTTACGTTGACTATGGTATTATCATATATATATGCTTACGTTTATCTACAGTATATATATTTTTTAAAACCACTAATAATTTATTTTTTTTCAATGGATCACATTTTTTGTGCACATAGTTTTAGCCAAAATTTCAACGTTTATTCTATTCTACCATCATGTTAAAAGGCCATGAAATAAACATAAAACATACATTTCAATAAAATAACATTTTTAGGGTAGAATGCGTTGTAGTTTGTAACTTAGTAATGTTGTTTAAGGAAAAATAAGTTATAAAGCACAAACAAAGGTGAACATATATTGTCTTGCATAAAACGTTTATGTATTTAAAAACGTTGAATATGTTAACAAGAAGCATTGTTTACAAACTTTAATTTTACTAAATTAATAAAGTAATTACATTATTTGCACATTACAAAAATAATTCTATCTAAACTTAACTTGACGCAGATAAAGTAGTTTAATCTGAACAATCTAAAGTGTTAAGCAACAATTACCTCAGTACAACTAACAACTAGTTACTGTATGATTATAACTTTAAAGATTTAACTTTGTGTGTTTGTTCGGTTCATCCTGCAGGTATTAGAAGTAAATTATTAAAACATCAAAATGAAGATCTAGTTGGCGACTAAGAAATAAAATAAGTAGGTGACACAAACGAGACTCCTGAATGGATAATGAAAAAGTCGGTTAAAATAAAAATGGATTATTCTTTTATAGGTTCTACATGCTGTAAAATCTATCAGTTAAAATAGGACAAGTAAAAGTATATAACAAAAACAATTACTCCCTCTGATCAGAAGTTTAATCATAATTTATTTTCGTGAAACTAAAATATTTTAGAAATGATTTCAATCAAATTGTCTTTCTACATCGAAGATAGACATCTGTATCAAACGTGATATTTCAGTAACCTATTTTTTTTCTTTTACTCATAAATATACAGTATATTTTTTAGATAACTATTATTATGAAAATTTTGTTTAGTGATTTTTTACCACTATATTTTGAATAATAATTTATAAATTGATAAATATGGTAATTTTATATTTCAAAATTAAGATTTTGTTTGAGAATGCTGTGCAATTGTTTTTGATTGGAATACTGACCCAGTTGTCAGTTTTTGGTTAAACATTCCTACACTGTTTGTAAAAAAAAAAAAAAAACTGTTCATTTATTGTAAGGTTTTTCATTTTTTGTACCTTATTACGTAAAATAAACAAACCAAATTTTGAGGTAAATTTTATTTGAAATTGAAGTAATATAAAATTTACTTTTATACTATTAACTAGCTGTCCCGGCAATGCTTCGCTATTGCATAGTTATTTTGGTGAAATAAATGCGACAAATGATGGTAATTTTGAATGTCATAAGGATATGAATTGTAGTTTCTAAACTGTATCATTTATACCACTTCATAGCTGTACACCATTTACATGTCGTCATAGGACCTAGTTCAACTGTTACTTTCTCACTATACTATAGTATAGAGAAAGTATAGTGATCGCAAAAAAAATCGAAGTTGAGATTTTTGTGGAAATATCCGTTTTGGGACCCCCTGAGTCCAAAAAAGTGGTTTTTACAAAATGTCTGTCTGTATGTCTGTATGTATGTCTGTATGTCTGTATGTCTGTATGTATACAAAGCTAGAGAGAAAACTATTCGATCGATTTCAACCAAATTTGCACCAGACATGTCCAGTACGCCTGTATAGATGCACGAAAAAGGGTTTTGAACAATTTTGAAAAACAACCCCCTTTTTGGCCAAAAAACCCCCAAAAAATCAGTTATTATTTTTTTATAAAAAAACGGCTCTAACGATTTTGATAAAATTTGGCTTATTTGTAGCCTTTAATGTGCCCTACCATATACAAAAACCCGCATCTTTCTAAAAATTCTCGTTTAGCTAATAATAATAATAATAACTGATTTTTGGGGGTTTTGTGGCCATAAAGGTTGTTGTTTTTCAAAATTTTTCAAAACCTTTTTACGTGCATCTATAAAAACCTAATTGACGTGTTTGGTGCAAATTTGTTCGAAATCGATCGAATAGTTTTCTCTCTAGCTAATAATAATAATATTTATTAGTTAATCGCCTACTTTAATAAAAGTATACAAAGCTAGAGAGAAAACTATTTGATCGATTTCAACCAAATTTGCACCAGACATGTCCAGTACGCCTGTATAGATGCACGAAAAAGGTTTTTGAAACATTTTGAAAAACAAACCCATTTTTGGCCAAAAAACCCCCCAAAAATCAGTTATTATTTTTTTTATAAAAAAACGGCTCTAACGATTTTGATAAAATTTGGCTTATTTGTAGCCTTTAATATGCCCTACCATATACAGAAACCTGCATCTTTCTAAAAATTCTCGTTTAGCTAATAATAATAATAATAATAACTGTTTTTGGGGGTTTTTTGGCCATAAAGCGGGTTGTTTTTCAAAATTGTGCAAAACCCTTTTTCGTGCATCAATGAAGACTTAATTGACGTGTTTGGTGCAAATTTTTTCGAAATCGATCGAATAGTTTTCTCTCTAGATAATAATAATAATAATACTTATTTTATTAGTTAATCTCCAACTTTAATAAAAAAACTCTCCTACCCCACCCTACAAGTCACAGTAAACCTGTTTAGTAATTTAAATGTATTTGTGAGAAAGTATGTGCCAGTTCCTGGTACCGTTTAAACATTCTGGAAAAAAACAAATCCCCCCCCCCCCCCGTGGATTTGAACCAGATAATTGATGGTATTTTACGTTTTGGTCGATTTTTGAGGGAACCAGAAAAAAACAAATGTGCATAATAATCTCCTATATTTATTGTTTTACATAAAACCCCAAAAACGTTTCGTTCTAGTAAGAAAAATCACAAAAAACATGCTTTCCATATTTAAATTTATTTTGGCTAACGAAATCGTCCGAGCAACTTATTAAAATTACCTGTGTATAAATTTTGACCAAATCGGACTTAAAAAGCGGCCGTTAGAGTGCGAACACATATATAAGTAACATTTTTAATGACACTCCAAAACGTGTTCTGGGAACCATGATCGGTGCTCATTGACTACTCCCGACCTTAAGTCTTACCATAAGAGTCACTGCAATAGCTTATATTTCCTATGGAAAATCACTAATAAGCTGATGAATCTGTACGTAACATACAGGAGCAAACCTATTTCATCGATTTTGTAATAGTACAGTAAAACAGCCTTTCATCCTGAATCTTTAACTATATCTCTCGCAAGCTAACTTCCCCTGATGATTTAAACAATGCGTGTCCTTTGTACGTAAGATATCTCCTGACGTCATGATAACTTGTAATTAACAAAATTCCCGCCACATCATGTCAGTTCATTTAGATAACAAATACCATATCCTAGTTACACTAATTATACTCTTAATTATACACGATCAGTAATACTGTCATTACCTTATCAAAAAGACATTAATACTGATCGTGTAAGGGGAATTTCAGGTCGTCATTACTGGCTTGTTGTGGGGGTAATGTCATTAATAATGATCGTGTAGGGTACGCCATCAGCATTTCATCATTACTCAGTTCATTCTTAAACACAAGCCGTCCACATTGTACACAAGGTACGTATACTGATGAAAAGTAATGTCATTCCAAATGATCGTGTAAGGTTGAAAAGTAATGAAGGAGCAATGATGCAATTTTACTTTCTCCACCCTATACGTAGTATATGGAGAAAGTATTGTTTTCGTAAAAATGTTCGAATTTGAATTTTCAGTTGAATTATCTGTTTTGGTGCTCCCAGAACCCCAACAAATTGTTTAGTGCAATTATCTGTGTTGGTGCTCCCTGAACCCAAAAATATTTTTAGTGGAATTTTTTGTTTTGGTGCTCCCTGAACCCAAAAAAGTGTTTTTAACGTGGTGTCTGTCTGTCAGTGTGTCAGTATGTTATACACGACCAGAGGGGACACTATTGGTCCGATTTTCATGAAATTTGGTATGTAGGTACTAAACCCTAATATCTCCAGGCGTTTTTTTCATTTTTTGGAATATTTAATTTTTAAGGGTAATTTACCCCAAAAAACCAATAAAAAACGACAAAAATGCAAATTTCTCAAAAACGGCTCTAACGATTTTGATCAAATTTTCAGTATTTATAGTGCTTAAGATGCCAAACAAAATGACACCACCTGCTTTTATCAAAATTTCGGCGTTTCATAATTATGGGGAAATGTTAAAAAATAAACAAGTTTATGTTGTCAATCTAGCATCACGGCGACGGCCGCACAACGGTAGCGAAGACGGCCAGTAATTCAAAGGTCGCGTGATCGAATCCCGCCTGGGACAATAACTTTTTTATACGATTGACGTAGGTAGAATATTATTTTTTTGTTTTGTTCTAAAAAGTAGTAAATAAAATGATTAAAAACAATATTATTTTGACTACAGTAAGTTGGGAGAAAGTTTGTGTCAGTTAACTGATACCGTTTATTGTCTTTGTGATAATCAGTGTTGCAGTTGTAGCGAAACTCTGACACTGATTTTTCAGACCTTGGAAGCACCTTTATGTGACATCTTTTAGAACTGTATTTTTGAACGGAAGCCATTTTGACCTGGGGATTTTGTTGGCTGTACTTTTTGGAAGCACAGCATGATTTTTTTTTATCTTTTGACAGCCTCGCAATTCACGGCGGGATTTTTTGCATTGTATCTTTTGACAGACTCCCTATTTGCTTTAGCACAATTAGTATTGGATAAACGTCTTTGCCGTTTTTTCCCACGATTCTGGGTGGTTTGAACAATGGAACAAAGATCTGACTCAACAGTATCAGATGACAAACACGGTTCTGTCGATGGAGACTGAGACTTTTGGAGATCATTGTCTGAAAGCTGCAAAATTTCCCCAATATTATCCTCCACAATATGAGAGGGAACGGGACTATCAGGAATAGAAGAGTTTAGAGAACATCAAAATGATAAGCCCAACTGATGCAAAAGTGCCTTGTAACTGATGCGAAAGCGAGTGTGAAAGTGAGGGAGGGGAGGGAGAGGCAAGGTACCGTTATTTGTGCCAGGTTTCTTGTTTCAAGGCTATATACATTTTGAAATCGTGATCAGTCTGTAGGCAACAAAATAAAAATCCAATTTACCAATATTTTAAACCCTTCAAAAAATTTCGTAATACTTATAACCGTACAATATTTTGTTTAATTAGAATATCTATCTCATAAATAGTACCGTATATGTTTGAGATTTCACCATGTTTAGAGAAATCGTTCATTAGATATGATGATAACTATATAGATTGGGGCAGCAAAAGAGAAATCAAAGTTAAATGTATATTAACCAAAAAAATATATCAATACAAATATTATACTATGTATTTTTATGGGGATGTTTAGTAACTCTGACCCCCCTCCCCAAACCCTCTAAAATTTCGAATTTTTTGAAAACCTTTCTTAGTTAGCACCTATGGCCCTAGAGGAAGCTACATACTAAATTTCGTTCCAATCCGTTCAGAAAGTTTTGAGAAATCGTGATTTAATAACTTTGATTCCCCTAAGATTTCAAATTTTTTGAAACCCTTTCTTTTCGAGCACCTTTGGCCCTAGAGGAAGCTTCATACCAAATTTCGTTCCAATCCGTTCAGTAGTATTTGAGAAATCTCGATTTAGTAACTTGACCCCCAAAAATTTCGAATTTTTTAAAAATCTTTCTTTGTTATCACCTATGGCCCTAGAAGAAGCTACATACCAAATTTCGTTCCAATCCGTTTGGTAGTTTTGGAGAAATCGTGATTTAGTAACACTGACCCCCCAAACCCTCCCTAAGATTTCGAATTTTTTGAAACCCTTTCTTAGTGAGCACCTATGGCCCTAGAGGAAGCTACATACCAAATATCGTTCCAATCCGTTCAGTAGTTTTTGAGAAATCGTGATCAGTGAGTCAGTGGATTTGGCTTTTATAATATAGACTAGTGGACCCGGCAATGCTTCGCTATTGCTTAAGGGTCTGCTCCAGTAAAAATAAAATGGATTTTTATCCCATAAGAGCAATGTTAAATTTCATACCATTTATTTCGTTTACTTTTTATCATAAAATTGTTTGCAAGGTCTCATTTTAAGCACAGTCACAATACGCATCCTTCTTGCAATTTACATTTTTAAAAATTTCTTTCATTTGTCAAGTAACTGACATTTTGTAAGTACAAAGTTTGATTTTTTTTCCTAACACAATAAGAAATTAATAACGAAAAATAATTTGCAAGAAGGATCCGAAATTTTATAAAGAATATTCAGTTTTTTTTTTCAACACTCAATTACAAAAGATAGACTTATAAAATGGTATGAAATGAGGCAATGTCAGCGCAAGAAATTGCACTGTTTAGATAGGGATATAGTGAGAGGCGTTTGCGTTCCGGTGGATTTCTCGTTTACTGGAGCAGACCCTTAATTTGAAAATTTGAAAGCCTGTAATTCGTATCCCGTGTAATTCAACATCCTGTAATTCGTATCCCGTGTAATTCAACATAGGCCTAATGATTGTTACACATAATTAATAAAACTACTGATTTGAATCAAAAGTTTAATACAATTTTAGGTTAGGCCTTTAAAACCTATGAAATATAATAATTAAAACATCTAATATTACAATTTAACATTATATTATTGTTACACATTATAAATAAAACAGCTTATTTGGACCAAAGGTTTAACACAATTTTAGGTTAGGCCTATTATTATAAAATCAACACACTTTTTTTGAAAGAGTTTGGAATTATCACCATAGTAACCAGAATAACACATTAATAAATACGAATCAGCTGTTTCATCTGTTATATGGCTGCTTATGGGAGGGATGAATTTTCGCATTTTCTACCCTTTAAATTCAAAATTTTGCAAAATCCTTTCTTAGTACGCCTCTACATTATTGGACGGATGTACCTTCCAAATTTCAAGTCTCTAGCTTTAATAGAATCGGCTCTGCGTTGATCATCAGTCAGGACATTGCATTTTATATAAGAGATTACTTAGGCTACTACAAAAGTTAAACCAGAAAATACATTTTAAAATTTTCTGTTAAATGTAGGAATTAAGGCAAAAATTTGAGTTTGAAAAAAAATATTTTGTAATAACAATCTTTAAAATGCAACTTTATGTTAGGCAAAGAACTTGGAAAACAAAATTACTAAACATCTTGTAATATCAGAACTAACAATAATTCCATCACACAGCTGAACTGCTGACAAAAGTTGGGGGAATTTTCAAAATTAAGTTTATATGTTTTAGGGTTTCAACCAACTATTTGGGAAATTTGTCTTTTTGCAAGCTGAATAGCTGCCTGCGTTTAATAGCTGAACAAGCTGAATAGCTGCCTACGTTTAATAGCTGAACAAGCTGAATAGCTGCCCCGGCTCAAGCGGCTTTGCGAGTTTTCACTTTGAACTCACGTCCTCGGACTATGGACTGCTTCGCTTCACTCACTGCAGACAAACTTGTTTTGCGAGTTCACATCCCAACCGTCAGCCTCGGATCAGAATCTGCCTCCATGTTAAATTGAACCGGTTTTATGGCATTTTACATTTTGATCGATTTGGGGGTTGATAAAGGTCGTGTGAAAAAACAAAATGTGCAGAATAATCTCAATCTCCTATATTAATTTGTTTAGACAAAACCCCAAAAATGTTATTCTAGTGTAAAATATCTCAACAAATTTTTACTTCTGGTCAAACAAAGGTGCTTCCCGTTGTTGGATTTTTTGGCTAACAAATACGTTTGAGTGACTTTGAAAACGAACGTGTATACCAAATTTGGACTAAATCAGATTTAAAATGTGGCTGTTTGAGTGTGAGTGAGAACACATACAGTACTTATATATAACATTTTTAATGACACTCCAAAACGTTTTCTGAGGACCAAGATCGGTGCTCATTGACCACTCCCGACCTACCATAAGAGCCACTGCTCATCTTTCCTATGGAAATTCGCTAACACATACTCACTAAATACACTAAAAACATTATACAGTTTTATTAACTTCTACAATATCTGGATATGTTGAACCAACTTGTGTATTTCCAGAAACACTGCTTCTAATATATAACTTCTCCATTTATTTTTTCACTTTATTAAACAAAATTTTTTTTAAAACCAAAATTTCTAAATCTTCAGAAATAATATGGTTTTAGTTGCTTTTGGTACAATAAGGGGATAATACATCAGCCATGACATTTTCTATATGTCACTTGACACTGAATACAAGTCGTGCGATGAAATCCTAAGCATTTGATTGGTTGAAATGACAAGTGTTCATTTTCGATTGAAACTGTAAAGTTCATTGTCCAGTTTTTGTTTGCAACACTGCACATCAACTGAATTTTTCAAATATTTATGTCTGGAACAGTTAGCACCATTTAATTCAGCGCAAAAAAGCGAAACAACTAGTTCATTTGAATAGGTTAAATAACTAGGCCAAGATGGCAGTGGTTGTTAAGGCGTCAATGCTTTATCAATCGTCATGGCAACCATCAATGGAAAAATTCCGGGTTCAATTCCCATTGACCCCGAATAATTTTCTAAATGGTTTCTTAACAGGCATCGTTGGCTGTGGTTCGGATTCCACATAAAACTGTAGGTCCCGTCTTCATTAGCCTTAAGTGCAAAACAGCAGGACGTTAAACACCAAAAAAAAAAAGGTTACCGTAAAATGGGGTGAATAGGAACAGTGGGGTGAATAGAAACGAAAATTCCGAAAAAATTCAACATCATGTAATGGGGAGTTAAAGTATTGTAAACAGGGATATTTCTTGGTTATGGGATGAAAATAAGGTAAGTTTTAAGGGAAATGTGGTATTGCGTAGTTGGCAATACTGAGATTTGGATTTATTGGTATTACAAAGAAACTTTTGTTTTAGCTGATTTTCATCGCTTTCTAAACTTTACATGTAAGTACCATACCCAATCACCTCAGATGTTTGAATTGTACTATTTTTTATAACTTGCATACCTATACTCGTTTTTGTGTTTCTAACCATCCTTCAACAATACATTGCCCCAACCATCCTTCAACAATACATTGCCCCAACAGATTCTTTAAGGTAAGACAGCAGTCGAAAATCGGAAATTTTTTTTTTTTAACCCTTAAATGCATGATTTTTTATTTTTATTTCAAAAAATTATCAAATAATATGTTGAATATATGTTGAATATAAAATATAAAAATATAAAATTGATATTTAAGTATTTCTTTCCAAAAAAAACTTTTAGGTTGGTTTTTTTTTAAATATATATATATATATATATATATACAGAAATACTACAGTAAAATTATGCAAAACATCTCAAGCCTTTAGACCAGGTAACTAGTCATATCCCGTCAGCTTGGAAGCGAGCCAACCACCGTTTGCTTTACTTCCGCCCTCCTACCCTCAAACCACAGATATGAAAAGCTACCTGGTCTCACGAGATTTGAACCCGGGATCTTTTGATCAGAAAGATCCCACGTTACCTCTCGGCTACGAAGGCTTGTATGGAATCCAACGTTCTTAGCTACTTTACAAAGCAACCATATTGCCTATCTAGCCCCTAACCACCGTTGTTACACTAACTCCATCTAGGAGCCTTCGGATAAACTAAAATGAAGTATAGAATGTTGGAAAAAAACATTAAGGCAAAGAACACTGCTAAAAGAAGACTGGAAGTTGTGGAAATAGAAGAATAACCCTCCTACGGGTTACCTTGATAGAAACAAACGTAAAAAACAATGCCTGTTTCTATTGACCCCGCTCAGTAGGGTGTATAGAAACAGCATATTTTTAGTTTTTTATCATTTTACCTTGCCAGAAAAAGAAAATATGAAGCTGTAGGCTTGTAGAGGATGGGAAGACCCATAAATCGAGGTAGGTCTCAATGCTATATCTCTTATAGTACTTTTGAAATTTAAACTCAAAGTTCAAAACTGTTCCTATTCACCCCATTTTACGGTAAATAACTAAATTTTGTCCAGATGGTCAATTTATCTGGCTTTGATAAAAAGCATTTACAACAATGTCATAATAAAAATTACATTTAAAATAATACATTGAAAACTATTCTACTTCATGCATTTTTTATATTTTTTTACGATTAAATACATAAAGACGGGATAACTGTTGCAAAGTTATCTATATTACCTGGTTTTAATCTAAATACACAAATAATCATTTAAAAGGATACACAAGGTTTATGGTCATAGAATAATTTGCTGCTTTTCTGGTTACAAGAATCAAATTCTTTCATGGTGTTATAGAATATAAATTCCTAACCCTACAGGCTTCCCCTACCCCTACTATAGATTAACCAATCGTAAGGGTTCTTAATAGTTGTGTTTCTGCCATTTAGATTATTACAAGTTTAGTCACACCACCAAAGAAATGGTATGAACTTTATTAATATAATATTATTACTCATATTTTTGTGAGTTTATATAATAGTTAGGAATTTACATAATTTTACTATCTAAGAAATTGTGTTATTGTTTAAAAATATTTCTTTTAAGAGGAAATTACCATTTAATTTTCACCCTGACCTACAACCCGAGGTTTCAGAGTACAGTGCCTTAATATTTGAAGTGGCCAAACTAATTATTGTTAATTTTTTTATAAAACTGAACACCTTTATAGAATAAAACTTCAACACAGATTCTAACAACTAATATGTTTATTCACTCAAACAATTTTCAACTACAATGTCGCCATTTTCAGTGATGCACGGGCTACAATAATCAAACTATAACTTGAGAATCTGTGTTCAAGTTTTATTCTATCACGTATATCATCTCACAATATATCAAACTCAATATTGATTTATAACTTAACATCCAATAGTTTTCTTGTGTATGGTTATCAGAACGGGTGTTTCAGATAGTAAGCCATTTTTGAGTGAGTAGTTAGAATTATTATTGCTGTTGTTCAAAAATACTTCTTACTCATTCAGACATTGAATTCATGTCTGACTACAAATGTACTTTGTTAGAAATCTACTAACATTATAAACTTTGGTTCGACACAATAACCAAGATTGTGCAAGTACAGGTAAACCTATGTGTACATAAAAATGAGCGACCATCTGGTTTCAAACAGTAGACCTACTGGATTATCTATTAAAAATTCAATAGATAATTTTTAAGATACTCTGTTTGTATCTTATTTGTGATTCACCATTTTACGCATTTCAGAACTTATGTGCCATCATCAGAAACTTATGTGGAGTTATCTCTGTATCACATGTTGTGTAATATGATGTGTGGTTTTAGTGTTTTTATGTTAAATTGCCTCTTTTGAGCAAAGATTCTGATGATGGGACATAAGTTCTGAAACAGGAAAATAACAAATAAGTCACAGACTGAGTAAGTATATTAAAATTTATCTAATTAATCAATTGTTGGCTTTAACGGCCTTGGCTAATGAGTCAACTCGGACATAGCGTCATTTTTGTTAGGTCCGTTCAAATCGTTATCTTTTACATTATTATAAACCCCTGTTGTAGCGTCAATAAATATTTTAACCACTCGGTTGTAACGTCATAAATCTACAAAATATGTATGCCAAACTTTGAATTTGGTTTTCTCTTAACTCGAAATATGTTAGAATTCAGCCTTTCCTTTAATTTCGGGCCGCCTATTTTCTCCCTCCTCAGAATCAAACCGTGAAATAAACAATTTACGTATTTTTTTTCACACGTAAAACCTCCGGCGGGTCCCATCAAAGTCAGTAGAGGGGGGAGGGGTTCCAGTATAAGCAACACTGCTAACTCTCCCACCCCTCTTAAGGAACAATTCACACGGTATGCAGTGTGCTGTGTGTAACTAAACCCATGACCTTGCTGGGGAAAGTATTCGGACAATAGAAAAGCGGTGGCGAGACTCAATCATATAGCATTTCGAGACATTTACGTAGTTTTGATCAGACAGTTGTCCCTCCCCCCCCCCACAGTATTGTTGACACTTTAAAATTGTTGTGTGTTTTTTAATACAGTAAGTTAATGTTTTAATATGTTCTGTAATTTGAGTGTTTTTAATCCAGTTTGTTAATACACACTGCATATTGCATTTACTCATTAAAACTTTACACTTTAACCATTGTTACCTAATTTATAATTGTAATTGACCTCAGCTCCAATTATCGGGACCCTACTGTTCATTAAAAGAAAAGTATAGTGTTTTTCTTTTTAATAAACATCATGAATAATGTTGCCAATAATAGTAATACTGTATAGTTGTTTGTCCTTTCACTCAAGGTAACAAAAATATGATTTCCTCTTGGTACATCTTTATAACATCACTCGGACGTAGCGTCAACATTTGTTCGGTCCCTTCGTTGACGCTATAAGTTCAACAGTAATTCAGTATCACACATGTGTAGAAAGTGTTTTAAAATTTGTATTATTTTAGTAAATAAAAAAGTCAGTAATCTTAACCACTCGCTATAAAATGGCTGAAAAGTGTATTGTAATCTCACACGAAAAGACTGTTGAACAGTAACCTTTATAGAGTTTATAACCAGTAACCAGTAGAGTTTATAGAAATTGTACTGTAGTGTAATTATTACTGGCTCACTACACTACCAAATAAGGCTGAATAAGCAAGATTTTAATAGTATAATATTATTTTATACTACATTTTTACACATGTTTTATCAATATAATCAGTAATTAACAGTAATACTAAATATATAAACAATTATAGTGTAAGTGGTTCAGGCAATATCATTGCCAACAAGTGATGCTAAATTAACTTCTTATAATAAATATTAGTGTCATATGGAAAGTAACTACAGTAACAGATTGTAAAAAAAGAAGTATGTTGCTATAACATTAAATTATTTTACTCAATATTTTTACATCAATTTTTGTGTAACCTAAAAACAATGATTGTGGTTAGAACATTTGCAAATTAGTGACAGCAGCATGGGGAATGTAGGAAAACTATATAAATATAACAACAGCTTACAGTACATCCAGAGTTCATGCTATACATCCTACCAGGAAAATATGCGATTATAATATTTATGTTACCCCGATCAGTTCTTGCACTGGTGTTTGGTTTTCCACATTCTTCTCGACTATTTCTGGAGATGTTGACGTTGAAGATATAGCTGAATCTTTTCTTTCTTCTATCCTAAGAATTTGTTCATCTTGTTCAACCAGTGTTGGAGCTGTTATATAATTGACGGTCTGTGAGTGTGTTTCATTATTAATATTTAATGTAGTATTTATTTGGTTCAATTCGTCAGTTAATGGACTTAAAGACATTTCTTTGACCGAAACGTCTGCATCAAGGATTGGAGACTTTAAATTATCAATTAGTTGATGTTCAGTCACATTTGTGATTTGTTCCTGGCTATAATCAATTGAGTTTTTAGACTTATTGCTTTGTGGTCGTGATGAGGGTGCTTTCATTATTTTTTCAGATGCAATATCCCTGTTGCTGTTGAGAGGTGTTTCAAACGGATCTGAACGCCCAGATTGTTGACTTGGCGGTTTTGAGTTTCGACTTCCTGGTCGGGATGGCTGTGAATCATCTGATACATTTATAATGGTTTCAATTAACTGTCCGCTCCCTTGTCGTGATGCTGCACTTGGGCTGCCATTTTTTAAGATTTCTGATTTGAAGTCAGCACTGCTCTTACGACTCTGAGATTGGAATTCTGTTGGTGATATTTGACATAGTGATTCAGTTTGCTGTGTTTCAAGAGAACTAATTTTATTCTCAAGAAATTCTTCTTTGTTTGTTTGATGACTTGTTCTACTAGAAGATGTATTCTGAAATTCATTGACTGGAGACTCAGAATTTAGATCTGTTTGCTTCTCTGGTGGATCATTTGGTATTTGAGTAGGGCTTTCGGCATACATTGTGGATTGTAAACAGTTTTCATTACAAATAGGTTCTGCTAGATTTAATTGTGCCGCGTACAAACTGTTCTGTTCTGAATGCACGCTCTGATTCACAGACTCAGAATATTCTTGTATTTTATTACTTGAAGTATCACTGCTTTCAGGAGAGAGATAATGAGTAGACATGTTTTCTTTTTCAGTAAGGTCGCTCATCAAAGTCTTTGTGGTATCTTTATATTTTACATTTGCATCTGTTATTTCTGTTATCGTGATTGGTAATTCTGCTCCAAGAGATGATTTTCTTGAACTTCTTTGTGATAACGGATGTTCTGCATTCGATTCCATCTGAAAACTAACCACCTAATATGAGTCTTTTGTTGACTCTAATAAAATAAATTTATAAAATCTGTTAATTGTAATTTCTTCCCTAGAGGATTTAATTAATGGCGTACCAAGGGTGGGGCCGTCGGCCTTGGCCTTAATAAAAGGGGCCTCCAAATTTTGTTGGTAGAGGTTTTCACCTCTTTAAAAATTATATTTATGTTTGAAATTGTTGCGTGGAATAGAACAGAAAGTAATTTAGTTGTAATTCATACTCTAAAAAAAATGGAAATCAAATCATTTTGTAGTGAATCTTCTATAGTCTGGAAAGCTGATAATAAATTTGTTAAGAGTGACAATGCAATCAAAGTGGAAGAAAATGTAAGTATAAAAACGTTGTTCATACCTCGAGCCACAGATAAAACATACTCTACACAAATTTCTAAAGGGAATAAGAAAAATTAAACATATTTGAGTCAATAGCAAGTGCGCAGCATCCTATATTAAATAATTACAACACAGGAATTAGATGACTTCCTCCGCCCTAACTGTTAATATATTTCTGTTGTAGTTGAGGGCTACATAGAGTCAGAGGAGCCTGTTAATTAAATTTACAGATTTTGGCATAATGCGTTTAACATGTCAATGGGCTTTCTAGGTCTGGGTACATGATCTTTTCTCTGTGCTTGTGCAAATCATTCTCTGAATCTATATGGAGTACATACTTTTGGAAACAACTTAATTGTCTGGTTTTCTATATATTTGTTTGCATTTACAATATTTTTTCTTATCGATTTCACTTGCTTGTGTTTGTGGGATATACATATCACTTCAGGCCTACAAAAATATACATTTTTCAATTCACTACACCAATTATTATTAAATAAACTGTAATAGGAATATTAAAAGTTGATTTTCAGCCCTTCAGTGCTTTTTGCTTTAAAACAAACAAAAGAGCTGTAGGTAAATATGGTATGTGTATACCTATATAAGTAAATGGGCTTCAGGGAGGAGGTACAGGTTTTGGTATGCTGCTGGATTAATGTGCGCTACGGTTTATATTGTCAATACCTGTGCTTTGAATTGAAACAAATCAAGTAAATATATGGAACATAATTTCATTCCGTTTTCTGTACCAGCTTATAAGTTAACACATTTGGCAGAATCAATTTTGTAAATTAAACTTCTTGTATCAAGAAAACAAATTAAAACTGAAATAAAGTAGGCTTACTAATCATATACTGTGTCCACTAAGTCTTTGATGATTATAAAGTGTAGTAAAACAAAAATGAGCAAGCCTACAAAATTGTGAATTTTATTACTGAAATGTACAAATACCATAATCAAGTTTTATTTACAGTAAACTATTGTATGTGAACCATTAGTGGCTCAAAGAATATCAAGCTGATTAAACTTCTATTTTTTGTCTTTGTCTACTATCGGTAGAAATTGTGTCATTGATCCTTTAATATATCCATATCAGGAACAGGAGTTGCATACACAATGTCATTGACATTATCCCACAGAAAAGTCAAGAGGAATGAAATCTGATGAGAGGAGAGGACATTAAGAAATACCATTACAAACAATTCCTAATGTGATGAAGCCCTTTCTTGTTTAAACAGAATCCTTGGCTGGAACTTGACTAATTAATATTATGTATTGCAACACAAAAAATTCACTAAGTATACTAACTCTCATGGCATCAACTCTTTTTTTCTGTACACTATACCTATGTGAACTTTTAAATAACTATATTTCAAGTCTCCTTGAAATTAAATTTTGTATACAAGCATTTAGTGCTACCTAATAATAATTATTAGCAATGCCAGCAAATATTGCTTGGCTGTATCTGCACACCCTTTGGAAGTTTTTGTTGATTTGATTTAAGAAAGCACTAAGCGACTACACTTTTTATTTTTGATCAATTTCCGGTGTTTTTGGGAATGTAGGGGGCTTCCTATGGTAACAATAAACATTGTTGCCATGGTTGCATTATAAAAACAAACTCAGCCGACTCATGATATGTCAGAAACATTATTCATTTGGATTGTATAAATAGGCTTTGTAACAGGTCGTAGACTATGCCGTATAAGTTGCCAGAACTTGTTTGTGTTGATTGCAATTCCAATAAAATTACATTTTGAATGGATCGCTAATTATGGCAGAACTTTAAAATTTTATTGTAACTAAAATACTTACTCGCAGTCCTTTTTTCCATTTTCCCCCAGTGATGATCGATTGGCCTATTCAATCAGTAATTGCTGAACCAATAAAATTTGTTTTGTTTACAGTATTGTTTAAATGTGCAACAATAAATGCAATATTTACAACACAATATACAGTGATTAATACAAGTTTGTTTTATATTGAACTACCCTGATCGATCATTTTATCCAGCAGCAATGGTTATGCTGTTTAAGTAATTAGTTTAAAGTTTAATGAAATGGTACTAATTCAATTTGGATCACTTTCACTGAAAATTTACTTCTTTAGTGTGGTATTTATTATGTATACTTTTTTTACAAACTGTTTAAATTAAGAACTTGATTTTTTTACAGGTGTACTGTGCACTTAAATAAGTAATATAGGTCCACATTATTTGTAATTTGAATGATCTATACATAAACAAAAATCTGTTACTATCTTTTGTTTTCGAGTAAGTTTTTTAAGAAAGCGTAAAAATTAAAAATTTTAATGTTATTATATTTTATAACATCTGAAAGTTTAAGCCGGATATCGCGAATAGTTCCTTATAATATTGTACATATAGCGTTCAATGCATTTTTAATAACACAGTATTTCACCAATGCTGTAGGTAAAACTAAAATAATAAAAATTAAAAGTCAGAAGGCAATCATTGGTTGACATAGTTTAGTAAAACCCATGACGTATTGTTTAAATTCAAAGCAATATGTATCGTATATAGTATGCCATTAAAACTAAATTGTGTTTAAAGCACCACTGATAGTAGTAGAGTACAATTAGACCAAAAAATACTCAAACTGAGGAATCAAAAAAAATAAAACAAAGGTCTTATTGTTGGAAGTTGTTTATTACCCTTTGCTCTAAATGTGATAAAAAGTCTCCACAAAAATGGCGTCGCGTTTGGGGGTGTGTTTTCTAGGTTTTTTGCAATTATCTCGTAAACCCTTCACTTTAGAGGTTGGTTTGTTCAATAACTTTTTAACGTACATTACATTCTCTAAAAAAATGGATCTTTATGTTTTTTTTTTTTTTTTTTTTTGGTGCGATCAATAGTTTTGGAGAGTAAGGTATTTCTGTAGGTATGTTTGAAAACGTGTTTAAATTAACAATTAACAATTTCTCGATGATTTACTGTAACATTAATGGGTATCTTTTGATAATACAGTTCAGCAGACATGTGGTTGAGTATTTGATGGACCCTTTGCTATAAATATAATAATAAGTCTCCACGAAAGAGCGTTGGGTTTGGGGATGGGAGAGGGTGGAAGGTGTAATAACTGTGTTTTCTAGGTTTTTGTAAATATCTCGTAAACCCTTCACTTTAGAGCTTAGGTTGTCCAATAACCTTTTAAAGTAAGTTAAATTCTTCACAAAAATGGTTCTATACGTTTTTTAGAACGATCAATAGCGTTGAAGATATGGAGGGGGTAAAGTAAGGTATTTCTTTAGGTATGTTTGATAACGTGTTTAAATTAACAATTTCTCGATGATTTATCGTATAATTAACATTATCGAGTATGTTTTGATAACACAGTTCAACAGACATGTGGTAGAGTATTTAATGGGACCGTACAGGAGGTGCTTAGTGTTTACTTATGATTGATTTCAGTTCCTAACCATGCATCAACTGGAATCGCAGATCTCACTCCATATATTTGTACTTTTTGGGAGAAAAAACTAAAAAAAATTTGCTAGTCCATAGGTCTTGAGGTAAACTGGCGAGACTCCTGTTTATGTGGGATTAGAGAAGCAGGTGTTCAGGAGCGGTGGAGTAAGAAACCACTCCTGGTGGACCAAAGAGGGGGTAGGGGTGCAGTTGTACTCAACTCCCAAGCTTTCGGAAATAGACTTTGAGGGGCATCCAAGTGCCAAACAAATTTTTTAAATCATATGCCTAAAACACCTTCTTAGTCTCAATGTGAAAATAAGGAAATGAAACAATTCAATTCCTCAAGAGTTTAGCTCTCAGGCGTTCGATTTGTAAGTTCTACCAAGTCTAAAAATAAGGAATTTGGTAAAAGCTCCTTACTAGTCTCACATTTCATATAAATAATCAAAGTAGATTTAGCTTCCAAACTTGTATATTTGTCAATTACAATTTAAATTATTCGAGAAATGTCTAAAGCCAGTTAAATTATTCTTTTTTCATTTCTTCTGAAACAAGACTTTTAATTTCTGTGGCAATGAATATGGAATGTAATCCAACACCTATATTCACACCATTTAGCTTTAGCTCAAAATGATCCAAAATGGTTTATCATTTTTTGCTAGTTAGTATGCTGACCTAAAGATTTTCATAGTCGATTTCAGATGAGTTGAGCTTATGTTGTCACAAACGGTTTCAATTGATTTTGATATCGCCTTTTCTACTTCGTGATTTGCCTATTATTTGTGTAAAAATATTATTTTTCTCAAAGGCTTAAGCTGGCCAGATTGTTCCACTATAAGTAAAAGCACTGTGATGGGCAACTTCCATGCAACCCACGTTTCCATTATCCATGTAGAGGGCTAATTTGTTGGTACTATATAACCCACTTTTCCATTATCCATGTAGATGGCCAATTTGTTGGTACTATATAACCCACATTTCCATTATCCATGTAGAGGGAAAATTTGTTGGTACTATATAACCCACCTTTCCATTATCCATGTAGAGGGCCAATTTGTTGGTACTATATAACCCACATTTCCAGTATCCATGTAGAGGGCTAATTTGTTGGTACTATACTGTATAACCCATATTTCCATTATACGTGTAGATGGCCAATTTGTTGGTACTATAAAACCCACATTTCCATTATCCATGTAGAGGGAAAATTTGTTGGTACTATATAACCCACATTTCCATTATCCATGTAGAGGGCCAATTTGTTGGTACTATATAACCCACATTTCCATTATCCATGTAGAGGGCTAATTTGTTGGTACTATACTGTATAACCCATATTTCCATTATACGTGTAGATGGCCAATTTGTTGGTACTATATAACCCACATTTCCATTATCCATGTAGAGGGAAAATTTGTTGGTACTATATAACCCACATTTCCATTATCCATGTAGAGGGAAAATTTGTTGGTACTATATAACCCACATTTCCATTATCCATGTAGAGGGCCAATTTGTTGGTACTATATAACCCACATTTTCATTATCAGTGTAGAGGGACAATTTGTTGGTACTATATAACCCACATTTCCATTATCCATGTAGAGGGCCAATTTGTTGGTACTATATAACCCACATGTCCATTATCCATGTAGAGGGCCAATTTGTTGGTACTATATAACCCAC
>JAGFPH010000498.1:432657-443996 GCA_018207615.1 Philaenus spumarius
ATATAACCCACATTTCCATTATCCGTGTAGAGGGCCAATTTGTTGGAACTATACAACCCACATTTCCATTATCCATGTAGAGGGCCAATTTGTTGGTACTATATAACCCACTTTTAATAAACAGTTAAATATAAAGAGTACACTTGTGACTTTAAAACACTGTATGCCACTTGAACCAACAATCTGTATGCTTATTTGAAAATCTCAATTATTAAAGAATTGCAGCATACACAAACGTAAACAACTCTCAGTTCATTTCAAGTTACAACATGATAGTCTCTGGCTGTAATGAAAGGGGTAGAATCATGAAGTGTCGACAGACGTAAGTCTATCTATGGTAATTCCAACTTACTCCCCCTCCTAATACCCGCCCCTTTCAGTACGTATTCAAAGATAATTTATTTGACTCTTATTAAATACAACCAATAAATAAATTTGCCAGCAAATGAAATACAAAATTATTTTTAAAATAATTGTATATTTATATTTTCTAAAAAACTAGTGTGGGAACGTCGGTCCCCCGCATTCCTGTCCCTACATCCCTTAGAGGGGAGTTTGTGTGGTGTACACCTTCTCCCAGTACGGGGGAAATGGATAGGGCTTGTTGGTGTTGTAATTTCCTAATAGTTTTAGTTTCAAAATACTTTTGAAAATTTGCTATTATTTTACAATCATTTTATAAGCTCAATCACTTTTGTAAATTTATGGTGAATTATTAATAACTTACCCCTCCACATCTCCAAAACTATTGATCACAGCAAAAGACAGTATAAAACCATTTTTGTAGAGAATTTAACGTACTTTAAAAAGTTATAGAAACAAACTAAGCTCTAAAGTGAAGGGTTTACAAGATATTTACAAAAAACACACAATTTGCACACCTTCCACACCCTACCACCCCCAAACCCAATGCTATTTCGGTGGAGACTTTTTACCACATTTAGAGCAAAGGGTAATGAACAACTTCCAATAATCAGATCTTTTTTTGGGATTTCCCAGTTTGGGTCTAATTTTACTGTACTAGTAGATAGCAAGTGCAAGTTAGCTGTTTAGAGCTTTGTAGACTATTATAAACATTCTAGACACTGAGTGCTGCAATCAACTACTTTGTTTATGTTGCATGAGTGTCAGTTACTGTATGTGTTTGCCATTCATGAATATGGGCGCCGGGAGATAGGTGCAAGACGGTGCAGTTTCACCCCCTGGCTCCAGGGACGGATCGCCTCTCCTCAGCGGCCCGAGCATTTCAGTAGTAACCGGCAAAATTTGATATATATATATATATATACAAAAATAAAGAAGTTAAATGAGATAAATAAACAAAGGCTTGAATAATATATTGTCAATGTAATTTTTATGAAAAATGAATACCGTCATAGGTGAAATCAAAGTATTTGAAAATTAGTGATTTTTCATATCAATAGAAGATCTTTAAACACTGCACTTCTCTCGGCTGCACGTCTTGCATATTAATACTTTCCAAAATATCTGTTTCTATAGCCATCAACATAAAAGCATCAAACTTCTCCTGATTCAAAGAATTACAAAGACGGTCCTTTATAAATTTTAAAAAAGTCCAGGGTCTAAAGGAATTATAAGCAAATATTGCACAGTCCGTGCAACAATCCCATTGCGCCCGTCGTGGGTCTATAGTCTACATCACAGTATGTGCAGTACTTTCTCAAGTCTATGTTAATTATGAACTTTAAGTTTCTTCACAAAAAAAATCCTTAACACTCAACCTCCAGCCCGCCTGGCATTTACTCGAATGGGCCATAGGCCAATCCGGCCCTGCCAGGCTAAACAAAAATGATCTCTAGGAAAAATAAATAATCACAAGTGCTTTTTTACAAAGTATTTTGTATTGAACCAAAAACATTAAGAGCAATATTACAAGTAGATATCATAACATTTATTAAGGTAAATAAAAACGGGACAAAGGCGATGATACTGCAATGTTAACTACCAGGTGGCTGTTTCGTCAACTATCCCGAGCTGACAGGTGACAGGTTGTTGTAATTTTACTTCGGCTCGCATTAGAATGCCGAAGTATTGAAATCGTGCGGTAATTTTTTATGTGTCTGTTTTCCTGTATGCACAATATAAGCACTCACAGACGTCGTAGAAAACCAAAAAGGTGGTACCAAAATCTTCGTAATTTTATTGCGGAGGGTTGAAAAGCTTTTGAGCTTTCTAGCTTGTGTCGTAACGCGTCGGTGTCACGTTTTTTGGTCAAAATTTTGAAAATATTGGGTCAAATTTGAAAATTCTTTTTGGGGTAACGTTTTATATATTTTTGGTTGCGGTAAAACCGATTTTGACAGTTAAAAAGTCGTAGCACGTCGGGGTCACGTTTTTGGGTAAAAATTTTGAAAATACAGAGTGGGGTATCGTTTTATATGTTTTTGGGTACAGGAAAACTAATTTTGAGAGTTTAAAAGTCGTAGTTTCAATTCATGTGTTCCGTCCTGACGAGCTGAAGTCTCGAAATGTGTTCCATCTTTTCACTAGTTCAAATGGTTGTTTCGTGCGGGTAACCTCAAAATTCTTGCAATAATATGTTATGTTCATCTTTCTGTGGTAATTTCCTTAAGCTCTGTTTATCTATATGGCGTGTGGAATAGAGAGAGTTGTGATTGAGCTTTCCTGTGATACTATGATTGTTTAAAACTTGTTTATTTAAAAGAGGTTTATTTTTTTTATATTCCCCGGATCCCCCACTTTCTCTGGGGGGTATTCCAGAACCCCGGTGTTTTTGTACCCCCTGTATTCAAACTCCTGGTGCCTATGTTCATGAATGATTATGAATTAACAGCTTTACAAACAAAAAGGACTGCTTAAGTAATTGCCATATATATTTACAACGGTAAAATTAAGATAAATTTTAAAACTATACAAATTTGGAATTTAGTATCTTACAAAATAGATTCAAGATCGTGTTCTCTTAAACATTTCCAATATAAAATCTACATGAATATTATATTGTTGTTTTGTTAACTCTCAAACAATGAAAGTAATTTGCGAAAATGTAAGAAAACATAAATACCGGTAATATTCTTTTAATGAAATGTCATTTTTATATAACAATGGAAGAAAAATATTCTGAAAATAATGGTTAATGCAAGAAATGACTATCTTGTGAAATGGAAAGACATAATGCATTTAATTTGTTAAAAATAATATTACATATTGTTACATCAAACACCATTCAATATTTAACAAGCTAGACATGCACAATATAATACAGACAAAAATAAAAACACAGATTCATATATCTTTCTTTAATCACATTTGTTTAGTTACCATATTGGAAATAACAGTAGAACAAACCAACAATAATAAACTTGCCACCAAGTATGCCTTAAAATTATAATAATAATAAGTGATAACTGTGATATCACCAGCAATCCTTTGAAGCTGTATTCATTTATTTACATACTCAATACATATTTCGGACATTTATTCGTCCTCAACTATTAAAACATTTAACATGATACAAATACTTTACAAAATACTCATGCACAATTATTTCCACACAAATTATTGCACTGGCACTACTTCCACAGTGCTCTGTGTTATCAGCTGATCTTATGAATTAGTTTTTTATTAATCAGTAATCTCTCTGGATTCTCTAGTTCTTTTTTTATACATGGTATCTATGCTGTTTACAAAGTTGCATATTTTCATCCTTACTATTGTATGACTAACCACAGCCTACAATGTGCTTGGCAAACTTCAATTTCTCTGTGTGATTGAATGCATGGATACATTTTTTACTAAATGAGTAAAATAAGGGTTTATAACATCCAATGATGAACGAATAAATGTTTGATACATTTATCATGTATGTAAATGATTGGCATCAACTTCAAAGGATTGCTGACAATAAGTGATACCACAATTACATGTAGGCATATTCGATCGCTCTAGATTATCAATGGTAATAATGAAAGTGATATTGTTTTTCGATTGTTGGCCAAATTGTATTTAGTTTGCAGTAAAACATTCAGTATGATCCAACCTTTTAATATCTGTGTATATAAATTTTTAATAATTACATAATTATTTATAAATAAGCCATAGTGTGTTAGGTCTGATGAAGAAAAATATCCACACAATGTTAGGGCACGATTATACAAGAAACAATCTAAAAACATAAATCTGTTGTTGATCAATCACTAATAACATAGGCCATCAATCAGTTAAATAAAAATAATTAAAGTGTATTGAAATAAATATTGAAGAGTTTTAATTGATTTTGTTATTGTATTTGTATCAAACAGATTGTTTAACAAAGGGTTAAGAAAGTTTTGTTGTCTTTTTCAATGAGTCAGATCTGCTTAGTTCTTTCATTTTACTACCAGTGGAAGTAGTTCTAGTAAACCTAAGTGCAAAATTTAAGAGATTGTTAGTTGTGTCCGATCTCATATTTACTTCTAAAAATAGAGATTTTTGGGATAATTAAACTTTAAATAGTAACCCTCACTGAGTAGCCTGCTCTGCAATATCGGTATTAAAAACTAAAAAATGCCTTATAAAGATAATTATTCTGTTTGTATTTGAATGGTGAAATACACTTTACTCATGGAACACTATTTAAATAAAATGTTCCAATTTGCAACACTTTCATAGATTTACAAAACAATCAATCATTGCTGGGAGAACAAACATATACCGTATTCACTTCTAATAAAAAATATATGAACTAAAAAACACACCACTAGCTTAATTCAATATGAAGGATACACACAATTAAAAACTTTATTTAAAAAATTCATTAGTTTGCTCGCATGCACAGTCACACCATTTTATAAATATTACATGAATTTTCATTTGAATCTTTCTGCTAGAAAAGACAGGAAGCAACAGACAAATTAAACAGATACAAAAGACTAACAAACTGTGATGTTTTATCTGCGGGAACGGTTGTGAGGAGGTTAAGAGGAAGTCTAGTGCAATCAGTTTGCTAAAATGTTCTATATATTATTCACTTACAATGACTAATTGTGCTAAAATGTTTTATAATTCAATATTTTCAGAAGAAAGATATATGAACCCACACTTATCAGGCATTGTTTTATTACAAATATTATACAAATCTTTCAACTATTTTATATATACACTATTCTGGTATTCATAATTTTTTATACAAAAACATCCATCACTTTCCACCAATAAGGTACTTATTGAGTTTTCCAACTTTCACTTACTCCTTTTTGGGAGATTCTATTCGTGGTGGGGTTGCCGTAGGTGCTCTTGGAAGAGATTCTTCTAAATCCTCGACCATTGTATCCAGTTCTTTCTCCATGTTTTCCATGATTTCTTCTTTCTTTTCTTCTACAGACTCTTTTGCATCATCGACAGTATCAACCATTTCGTCCATTGCTTTTTTTGCTTCTTCCATATCCTCTTCCATCTTTTTATCTGCTTTGGAACCGATGGATCCGAAAGTCGATTCGAACTTATCTTCTACTTCATCAACTACCGACTCCATTTTGTCTTTCATAGTTTCTCCAAACTCTGAAACAGATTATTTATAATTATATTATAATTTATTAATTGTTATTTTGTGGTAACAAACAGCTTTAATTATGTACCGTCAGAGAAAATGACAGTTTATACAGCATTACCATGACAGTATGGTACAGTATAACCACGACTTACACTTGGTTATAGTGGCAGTAGTAATCTATAATAAGTCTACCTATTATGGTTTTTTAATAATAAATATTTTTATCATAGCTCAGGAATATCAATAGAGTGGAGGCACCAAATGCAACATTTCTTAGTGTGCCTAGTTATTTTATAAATTCATCAAACATGTAAAATTTTTCACATTATAATTTCTTTAAATTATAATTTAAAAATGATGCTAAAGAAAGAGAAAAAAAGCTATTAGATATACCGAGTAAAACGGCATGAATTAATTTTGTTGATTTTATTAAATAATTGTAACGTAATATTCAACTTGTAATTATTACTGAGACTTTACAAACCAAGTGTTTAACTTTAGTGTAGCGCAGGAGCGGTATTAGGAAAAAATGTATATAAATTACACACATTGCCGTTTTTGCAAATGATAATAATTATTTACAATATGATTTCGACTGACTACTAATAGGCTCTAATGTGAAATAAAACTATGAGTTGATCTGATACAACATGTTTTATTTACAGTATTTTCAAGACATTATTACAATGCAATGTAATTGTTACAAAAAAAAGTAATAAAGAATCATATCATCTTGGAAGTATTTAAAGTAAACTGTAGAGTGATTTAAATAAAAAACCCGAACCACAAAACAAGGAACAAAAACAATAACTAAACAACTAAATTGTAAGTTATGTTTAATACGTTACCCTTATGTACATTTCGATGACATGGTAAGGTTGATGACATAGGTTGATGACCATGTCATCGAAATGTACATAAGGGTAACGTATTAAACATAACTTACAATTTAGTTGTTTAGTTATTGTTTTTGTTCCTTGTTTTGTGGTTCGGGGTTTTTATTTAAATCAGTGTGATTTTGTCGCCACAGTGCTCTTTTATTTGTAATGAACTGTAGAGGTTTTTTTTTTTTTTGCTAACTCATCAATAACTTCTTCAAGATTTTGAAGTCTCCTCTAGCTTATTTTCTTTCTATGGAAATAACTGTGAGGTTGCTAAGTCTGTGACTTGACATGGTGGCTCTGAGATAAGGCTTAATTCTTCTTATTGTGGAGAAACTTTGTTCAAATGTTTCTGTGCTGACTTGAAGCAATATTGCTATAAGGGGCTTTAGTTCTTCGAATGGCTCTAGTTCCCATGCTAGCTATCTCATCATGAACATCAAAAGAATCTTTGAATTTCGAGAACATTATCTGAGCAAGTTCATACTGAGCTTTAATAGAAATGATTGTCTCAACATTTCTTCCATACCATTTGGCAACATTGCTCAAAACCTCAAAATATAATTTGTAGAGAAACATTGTATTTATTAACTGTAGTACTATTCTATTTTACAGATCTATTGTATTTTTTGTAAAAAAGAAAATTAATTAATTTTTAATTTTTGGAATTTATTTTAAAAGATTTAGATGGTCTTGGACCCAACTGGCCCACTTGCTGGCCTACAAATTGAAATCAATGTTTATTGACATTATGTTTACTACTAAGTTCCTTTGGTCATATTTCAAATACATTACTTTAATAATCTATACAAATAGGTCTAAAATAAATCGGATAACAATTTGATGTAATTTATTCTTGTTAGAATACCATTCAGAAAGCACAAACATCTATATTGAATTATACCTTTCATTGAGGAATTAGTGTTTTGAAAATGACTCAAGTGAAATATGTTTAGGTTAGATTAGTTAGTTGACAATGTATTTACTTTTTGATACTCTAGAAATGGATTGAATACTTTTGTGAGATTATGCCTGTTAAGCATTTTATTGTTTTTTCATACATAGAAGTATATCGTGGAAAACTGGAAATTTAAAGGTTGGATTAAGGGAATTTTTTCTTTGTTTTCCAAAATTCTGCTGATTTTGAAAATATACTTGTTTGCTCTTCTAAACGCATATTGTCAGTAAGCCAGATGAGGCTGGTACTTTATACACAATACATAATATTTACTGTGCACACGGACGGATTTACATGTCTTGGGCCCATATATCCAATCTAAATTGATTGCCCAAACTGTCTCGTCCCTCCCTTGGCTGATCTCCTGGCTCCAATTTTTAACCAACACTGTCCTACTAAATCACTTTCAAAAGTCGTAAATGTTTGTAATCATTTTCTTTTGAAATTTTAAAATAACATAGACGAGTTATACACCGATACATCCTACTTGATTACTGCATTAAATTTTATACTTCACTACCATAAATAAAAAGATGAAAATCAACCTTTCAAAACTTAGTGCAAAAGATATTAACAGGTACCCAAAATTTTAAAGTGTAATTTATAAGTTTTATTACTTAAAAAGTTAACTTACATTTGGGATCAGGGGTGTAGTAAAACATGTTTTTGGTGGGGGGGATGAGTTACCGTAACATAAAAAAATATGGGTCATGCTATTAAGCATTGGAATATACTAAGTTGAAAAATCAGTGATTGCTGATAGTCTAATACAAATTATTTCATAACAGATCAATAGATTAATTAGAAATAATATTAACCATTTAATGTAGTAAAAATAGTTTTATTCGTAATCAAGTAACATAATGCATTGTTTCAAACAGAAATAAAATTATAGTTACAGATCAAATTTTCTACTCTTTTTAGCAAATATGTTGATAACTTTCTCTGCCGTTATGTCAATTTAACTGTGAATACTCAAAAGAGCAAGACCATTCAGACGATTTTCTCTGGTTGCATTTCTCTGCCAATCTTTTAAACGTCTCAAAGTTGAGAAACACCTCTCGTTACGACAATGATCTCAGATAAGGTGGCACTAATCATCAAAAATGCATACACATTTAGAAAAAGTGCCTCGTCCCAAAAATTTAAGGCATCAATGAATTTGTCTGGGTGCTTTGTCTCCACAATAATACTTCTTTTTCAATTAGAGATCCAATTGAAGTTGCACATCTTGGCCATTGTTGTAATATTCTTTCAACTGATCAGAAATTATATTTTTCTTTTAGAGAAAACTATGGCAAATAAAAATAAATAAGGTTCTGTTTCATTAAAACGTATATAAAATAAAAGCAAAGACAACAAATATTGAACGCGAAAATTTTTTGTATTTTTAGGCCAAATTAAAACTTCCTGCGAGATAAATAGTTTAAAATGTTTTCTTTACAATCTTTTTTTGGTCATCTGGAAGGTAATTCATGTGCCGAATAAATTGTGATTATTTTCCGTAGGACCTTTGTGTATTTAACCATACTGTATTTAAAGTTTTAGGGTTTGTATTTTTTAACGTTGCATTGTTTGCCGTCAGGTTGGTGAAAGTTAGTAAATATATATACGATTTAAATCGATTCAAACAGCAATAACGGCAATTATTAAATTAAATACAATATAATGCACCGACTCTTTAGATATTCACTCGATTTCATAAGATTTAATGATTAGTGATAGTGATGGGCTATTTGAATAATTGTTTTTTGAATCTAATAACTAAGAATGGCACATATAGTATTTACTATATTTTGTGTGGGAAATTTAAATATGATGATTGAAGGGGATCTCAGGAAGTGCTTTCGCCTCACTTTATTTTTGTCGATTCCAAGAACGCATTCTCCTCATAACTTTAACAAATGCGCAAAAGATAAGTCAATGCGTGGTTCACTTATTTCTCGAAACGGAAACCCCTATTTTGCATTATGTTTTTAGATTCTATAGGCTATGTAATTTTAATACATTTTTAGTTTTTGAATTTTAGTTTTTTTATTTTACAAACCCAAAAGTTTTTGTGTTAATTTAGACTTGATGCTTGGATTTTTGAAAGGCTCAAGTAAATTTAGATCTTAATATTTTTAAATAACAGTTTACAAGCGCACCAATCGTAACTTAACAATGTACATACATTTTGATGATTGAACGTGTAATTGATGGTGGTTAGCACGAATTCATCATAGTGTTCCAAGAACAAATAAAAACAATTATTATTTCTGATCTGCTCAAAAGATATTCACCACTGGTAATGCATTATAAAACATGGCATTGACAAATATGATTATGTGTCATGTCAAAATTTGTTGGTTTGCCACTGTTTGTGAAATTTCTAAAACGAATAAAACTGTCTTATATCAAAACTGCTTACATCTTGCTTTGATATGAGCAAAATCATTAATAACATCATGAAAATCAAGATTCAAAGTCAAGTTTTTTCTTTTGTTAACGAAGCTAGATGAACCAATCTTTTCTGAGTGAAAGTAGATTTCAAATAATTAGTTATTTTTGACAGTGTAGAGACAGTTTCTTGCTGGTGTACACTTTAAGCCAAATACTTATGTTCGAATATAATCTGCCAAAATTATTGTATACTTTAGACTATACGTTGGAAAAGTCATGTTTTTCTTTCATATTTTAATTTGTCATAGTAAATATGTTTAAAATTTATTTTTTGGAAATTCACATTTTGACTTATATTTGTCACCCCTACAATTAGCTGCTCTGAGCCCGAACCCATCCCTGATTATGCATAAATATATATATAGAACTGCAAGAATAACAGTTATAGAAGTTGTAATAACTACTTCCTAATAATCACCTTCAATATAAATTCAATATAAATGCATGCAATTATTTTCCACAAAATAATTTATTTTTTTCTTCTGTGAAACAATGAACAGTGGGTCAGTTATACTTTGCACGATATTTCTGAGTAAAATCAATAAATAAATACAGTATAAGCACTCGAGCAAGGTCACGGATACAATTGCATGTACAGCCAAGTGTTAATAGTTTATAGTTCACGTTAGGTTTATCTTGTAATCAAAGAAAAACTGTTGTCATGTCTATGTACACTTACCTCTTCACTGAAAGGAAGAAGGAAAGCATAAACAGGTAAAGTTACTGAGGAAGAAAGTTATTTTTGTTTGCAGATTTGAATAAATTAAGTTAAGAATTTGTTGTCTTCTCATAAAAAGAGTTCTATATTTGGACTGCCTTGTCTTTACATTTAACAAATAGTTAAAGGAACCAAACAACGAAAAGATTTTTGGCATTAAAAAATAAAAATCAAATATTTTTGGTCCAACGTTGCATTGCACCACCATAAAATCCTAAGTGGAGGTAAGATGAAAGTGTAAGTAAATGTAAATTGCATATTGTTTCCCAACATACAGAATACCAAATCCCTCTCACTAGGGGCAGGTAGAATGCACGTCTCCTGTACCAAAATTTAGTTATATTTTATTGAATCATATTTCTTCTGTATTTTTATTAAGGAATGTGCTCATATAACAGCCAAGTTGAAATTATGTTTTTATGCACAAATATTACATGTAATTATTTTTTTAAATACAGTAATACTAGTGGCTTGTAGGGGCAATAGCCCCTATACTATAATATATACAACTGTTATGATAGCTGAATTTTCCAATTTTATATACAATCACCTGCTTCTAACACTAAAATCATCTGATTTACACCTATATATTCCCATTCTATTTAAATGGGAATTATTTTATTCCGTAACAAATTTTCGGGACACAATTAAGAAAAATGAATATTTTCCCCAAAGTTTCATGTTCAGATTGTTAAAATGGAACCTCTACCAGATTTTTACCTCCTCCCATTCGCTCACAATTTCATTGTAAAATTTGGGCTTACAGTATTAGATATTTAGAAGATTCTAACACAGTCCCTTCATGGTCGAAGAACAAATAAATAATTA